>LD353322.1:14744-29199 GCA_001465055.1 Ptychodera flava
GGTGTTCAATATAATGTCTGATGAACACGTAGCGTTCAAAATCTGCACACGTATGTTCAAAAATTGAACGTTGGTTGAACACGTAGTGTTAGATTTCTGAACGTCTACAGGCGTTCAAAAAGTGTTACAAAAAGGCGTTTAATTGGTGTTCTATCCTTTAACACTTACCTTTACAGTGTAGTTACTGGAAACAATTTTGCAAAAAGAAAAACCGTTGACTAACGAAAATAGGGAATTTTCATATGTGTAGTTGCCTTTATTTACCATTACGATTTCTGATACATGCAATTACAAGTGTGATTGCGAAGGGTACAACCAAAACTACCAGGAAAACACCAATAAAGATGTAAAATGAAGTTTTGTCTCCATTACCTGTAAAGAAATACAGCAATTGGTGATTAGGGCCCAAATTATTTGGTCGGATGGAAAAAACAAGTTTTAATTAACTTGAAAAGGAACTATTCTTGGTATTGTTGTTTTAATATTAGTTTTCAAATGTGTTTTAATTTCGCCTATGTCTGTGTACGCGGATTACCGTTAATGCATGCCACTTTTGTTATAGCCACGCACTTGTAGATATTTGCACTTAAGCAAGATTCTCACGAACAAGAAATTAATTTAACTAATCAAAGATATCAACATTGTGACAATTTTGTTTTAAGTGGCCAGCTGTCTGAAAGATGTGGATTAACGTTTGAAAGCAGACTCGACTTTTCATGCAGCTTTGCAGATCAGAGACAACATTTAAACATCTGCCTTCAGACCACTTCTTTCCTAAACACAAGTAGGTGATCGAATAGAGCTATAAAATAGTAAATTGACAATATTTTCCTTACAATACAGAACTTTACAAGAATGTAGTGGGCAAAACATCTCGCTTTTGTAGATATTTACCTTTTAGCAGATCCTCAAAAACTAGAAGTTAATTTATCTAATTAGAGATATCATCATTGTGGCAATTACTTTTTAACCATCATACTGTCGCCACTATTTAATCTTTCCATTATTGGCGGTAGAGCTTAGGCAAATGAATATGGTGGAGTCAAACCAACAAGTTATTTTATGGCATTTTCCCTATGAGTTGATTTTATTTGAAAATTCTCGTTTGAATTATGACTTAATATTGGTATTTTATGAAGCTATGAACGATACTCACAAGGTCTATGTCTGCCAGCCACACGCTGCGAGTAGAACATCTTCACGTCGACCTTGCTTACACTGGCATAAGTTTTGTTTTTAGAGTAAGCTTTCCTGCTGGTTCCATTTTTGTAAAATGTATTCTCAAAAGTGGGAGTCTTTTCCATTGACTTCTTATTAAATGTAGTCTTTCCAGGTCCCAGAGATTGGGTCGAATTAACATTAAAATCTCTCTCATGTTGTGTGCTTTCTCCTTGATTTATCCTATACTGCACACGCGCCGATGTAGGTGCCCGGTTGGTAAGGACACCATCATAAATATCGTTGATGGTTTCTTGTCGAGATGATAAATTTTGTCTAGGTGTTGAAGAAAAGGGCTGGCTTCTCACATTGTAATCCGATAAACGATAGGTTAAACCTTCAACTAATACCGTCTGCTCTTTATTTTCTGTTGAAAAATTCTTTGATGTGACAACATCACTTTGTATTATAGTGCTCATCCTCTGCCGGATCGCCGGAGTTGATGGTTGATCAGTGCCCTTACATTCGGGAGTATCAGCATAGTACACAGAATCATGCAGAACTGACGTAATTGGGGGCATTTTCGGCGGTTGAGATACATCTAAATATGCAACGAAGAATATGGTAAATTTAGCTGCACGAAGGAGATGTACAACATGTATATCAGATGCAGAGTATGATGAATAACACTTTGTTGGAAATACAAGAATGATATTAAAGGAAATTATTTTTTTATGATATATTAAAGCACAGCTCTTACTCAACAAGGTTGAGAATAGGAATAGGAATAGTAAGTGATGTGTATACATGGAAGCTGATGTTATCAGTGTTAAATGAGCAACCTATTCTTAGAGGAACAAAACCCCTCCGAAACTACCATTTTACAAACACTAAGGGAAAAACAAGATGGCATAGTTTTACATATGTTAATACTGAACAGATTTGTAAAGATATATTTTTGGAAAAGGTGAAAATTAAGTTTTGTCAAGTAAAATATTAAAAATATATGGTTGACAGAATGAAAGGTTATTAAAACACTATTCGACTCATGATGACACGGCTATCATGTCACTCGCCAAACGAAGAAAAATATTGGAGAATAATATACTTATCACGTGCACAAGCCAACATTTGTTAATATTTGCAAAATACAAGTAGTTTTACTCAACCATTCCGCCTTTAAAATCTTTGACTACTATTTGAATAATACCAATACGCCGAGTTGTCAATCATTTCTAGTAGTCGGCCATGTGAGATAAGAACAGAGTGTGCAAATGCAGACCTCTCGGTGTAAGTGTACCTTCCATATTATACATAAAGCATAAATCTAGGATTTTTCCCAAGACAAAAAGTACACTTTTTCGAGAACTAAAATCTCCTGAATCTCAACGGCGCGAACACTGCTAAACGTTGCGCCAGACTCTAGTTGCAATGCCTATAGAACTAATAGTACCGCTGCCAATTTCTGGTTAATTGTTTTCGATAATTATTCACTTAACTCCTTAGGAATATACAGACGCTTAACGTTGTATTTTTGTTTTATGGATTATAGTTGTCGTACGTAGTCTGTGAAACTATTGATGTCATTACAGGATCTTTTGAAGTTCAGTGTGCGGCCTTGACGTAGCACATGGCCCGCTTGTTGCAACGGTCTACCACATAAGAGTATTGTACGCGACGAACGTTCAGGCGGCTTTAAGGTCTATACGAACACGAAACCGCATGTAAACGACACAACTAAAACACGAGGACTCACATTAGCCAAGTGGATCTATTTTGTCCGACAGTGACACTACGATAATTATGACATATTTGAACGGCATTTGAACGATATTTTTACGTCAGGGACAAATTTTGATGGGGGAAATATATGGCCGCCACGTTGCTTACCCTTACGAGTAAAGTTTTTTTATGACATAGACGCTGGTTGTCATGACGTAGAACGACAAGAGTATAAATACCGGCATTTCGTTTTGTTCAGAGGGGACAAATTTGGCTTGTGCATGCAATAACATTCAATAAAACTTAATTGTTATTGATATCAAACTGTAGCGATTTGAACCCAGATTAAGTCATTGTCACGATGTGAAATACACCTAATCAATCTAAATGAACAAGTATATTTCGTATTCAATTTGAGTAAGGATTTAGTCAATGAGCAATGGCTAAATTTTAGTATGTTTTTTATAAGCTATAACTCAACTACAGTGAAATGTTGTATTGTTTTAGCTCGAAAGTAAATGCCTAATTTGCTGTATCAGATAAACCACATATTAGATGTTTAAATGTCATTGACAATACAAATAAGTCAACAAGACATTTTTGAATAACAAATATTGAACATTTAATTGAAAACAGAATATTGTATAATATTTTGGATCTTTTCTCTGGTAAGGTAAAGGAATCTGATAATACCCACTGTACTGACATGCGAACCTTGCCAAATATCCACAATAGAAATCCCAGAATTTTTTAGTGTACCTGCAAAGTATGAATGGTAGCAAGAACATTTTAACGATATACAAGAGCGACCGTACAATAGCGTCTCTTTGTCTAATCAGCTGTTTATTTTACTTAAAAGGAAACATCTTCTAGGCATGTATTTTGATAGCAAATATCAAGATTTCACCTAGTAATCAATCGTACATTGCATAGAATTTATCAAAAAGTCATTACATTTCAGAGAAATTTGTAATGTTCGATCAAGCACACTATCAATGGCTGATATGCTGCAGTGTATTCACACAGTGACCAACACACTGTTCGATACGAGGAAAAATTAAAACTTCGATGCGAAGATTTGATGGCCAAGTGGCTATGAAGTTATGAATATATTTTCTAATTGAAACCCTTGAGCTAATTTCGAACCATTAGCATTACATAACCATTTTTGTATCCGTATTTTGCCGTTCTAATGCCTGATTAAAAGGTCAAACGTGAACTGCCAGCATAAAGGTGGGATAAATAAACATTAGTGGAACTATGTCACACTAGATTTTAGCCAAGCAGATGTAAGCAATATTCAAAGTTGACCCTTTATTTCATTATTAGTAACAATAGAGATCAGGGACAAAGCCGAGGCATGTTTAGATCTTAAGGTTCCCTCTGTCAAGAGACAATATAATCAATTAAGAGTGACAAAGTGACTTACGTGATAAATAGAATGCAGCGCTGAACTGGATAATAAGACAAGGGGCTACCACTGGCCCATGGTAGATAACGCAGAGGTGTTGAGTCGTAGTGAGTCCACTCACTTCCTGAATACAGCTCAATGCCATCAATCCATAATCTTGAAAAATATCGGGCTTTATTGGTAATAGAACAGAAGAGTACATTTTACCCAAACTGCCGATAACGTAAACGAACATCCATGTCAAAAGTTTGTATGTTATACAGAAAGAATGCGGAATATAAAGTACTTTGCCCCAGAGGAAACCATCTGAGGTAAATGTAAAGTAGCGCATTGTTGTCGTGACTTTAAGGAAAGCATACTGTTCAAATGAAGAAGCACTCAGGATGAAAGTAATACAATGTTAGTTTCAACAGCACTATCTACACAGTCCGTGTAACTTCCGTATATGTAATAATCTTCAAAATAACTACAATAATACAATCAACCACAAAGATAACAAAACAGTCAACCATTAATGTCAGTGTAACAATCCGGCACCACAAGTGTAATACAGAAGATAAATGCAATGAAACTGAAATATAAACGTAATAAACTTGAACTTGTATGTAATCATTTGTTTATCGATGCACTGAGCGAATAATAAACTATTATAAGACTAGTATAATGTTATTGCATACTTTCCTGAAGCTAGGTTTCATTTCAAAAACAGAGAATATGACGCTTTGAGAACACTATCAGATAACGGCGAGATACCAATCTAAGGGTTAGGTAAAGGAAGTGGAACGGCAGTTCTAGACAATAATGATTACATGATAAGGAAGCGACAAAATAACTGTTTAACCAGTGATACCGCACAAATTTTACAACAGACGATCCAGAATAAAGAGAAAAATACAACGTCATAAACAGAAACGTACGTATAAACTACCTTGAAAACAGTAGAACAAAATAAGGCATCCTAGCTTCCGAGCGACATTAAGCAAACTTAAATTGGGACAATATACCACATAAAATTTATCAGTTATTCCACACAATTTATCAACTTAAGATGAATTTTAGGCGAGTGATGAAGAAAGTATAGCAAACCTTCGAAACATATCGTTTAAGGATCACAGCGTTATACAGTCTCTCAACTCCGGAGTAAAGACACCACTGACACAAAGACTACAGCCGTGTCTCGACGTGGCTAATCAGGGCTATACACAAAACAGCAAAACGTTAACTACACAGACAAAGTACACTAAACGGAAACAACCAAGATATGGACGATGGAGCTGCTTTCCATTTAATACATAGATAACTATTTAAGGACCAATTCTTCAATCGTGATTACAATACAGATTTTATGGTCAATAGGTATTAAATTTATAGTCGTTTTTTATTACATTTAAAATTACCATTTATCACAATTATGGTGGTGTTTTATTACATTTATGGTTGATTTTTGTTACTTTTATGGGCGATATTACATTTGTGGGTGCATTTTATCACAATTATGGTTGAAGTCATATTTATTGAATAATTGCATTTACAGAGGTTACCGTCAATAGGTGTATTAATGTCAGAGCCATTGATCGAAATATGTCACCAAAGATTGAAATTTATGTAATTTCTGGTTTTTTGTTTTTTGTTTTGGAACAAATTGATATTTCATTTAAATATTGTAAACTTTGCATAACAGTATTACCACGTCTACTGCAGAAAATCTAACACTTTTTTAAATCACACTTTGATAAGCTTAAAGAAGGTTTTATCACTTCGGATCTCCATTGATAATGAATCTACGTCGACAGACAGCTTGCAATGGTTTTCACTTAACATATTATAGATGTGGCAGTTCGGACTAAGGCAATTCATCCTTTTATTAAATTCGTTCACTTAAAATATCATTTTATATTTTCTCTAATACTGTCTAACATCTAAACAAATGCTTTCGTCATCTTATAATTTTAGCATCATCAAATGGTATTTCAGTTATTGTAATTTGACAAGAAGCAAATACTTACAGAAACTGAGTGGAGATTTTGAATCATAATTCTTTATCTGCGTTGATATTGAAACCATTTCTTCATTATTAGTTATTCTCAGTAAAGCTCCTCCGTCCTTCAAGCAATAATCGTATCCATATTGAGACGTTGCGAAATACCTGGACAATTTCAAGTTTGGTCCAATGCTTTCCATGATGTTTACTGCAAAAAAGAAGATATGGCGATTTTAACTCGTCTTGATCCCCTGCTACTAAAACTTGATTGCAGATAATATTTCGTAATAATTGTGGGGACGATGACCAATCATATGTAATGTTACTTTACGGCCCTGCTACCATCCATCCATTAACAGCAATGCACGTTTCTTTAAAATTATATGGGCTATAGTTATTGATATCTCAGGTTTCTGTGTTTTGAGTGCTAAACATCTTTTCTTGTTGAACTTCCCGAGACATTGTCAAGACTAATCCCGGCTATATTTTTTGCTCACGTGTGTGAACACGTGGGCTAATGTCATAGCGATGTCTGTCTGTCTGCCCGTGTGTGTGAGTGTGTGTGAATGTGAGTGTGTGTGTGTGTGTGTGTGTGTCTGTATTTCTGTCTGTCTGTCTGTCTGTCTGTTTACACGATAACTAATAAAACGCCTGAACGGATTCACGTCAGATTTGGTAGACAGATACCATATGCTACTTGCAAGAACTTACTAGCTTTTGAATTGTGTGGCTTGCATATTAACGAAGTTATGCAATATCGCTTTTTCCGTACAATGGTTTCCTATGGAGACGGTAATGACAGTGTAGACATATATCAAGAAATACTCCACAAAATTTCATGAACCTTTTCACAGATGACAATGTCAGAACATTATCATGATATTGTGAGTGTCATGTCAATTATCTGCTCATTTGCATATTTAATGAACTTTTGTTAGTATTGACATAACTCTGCAATTCCTGCACCAAAATTACTGCACTAAATGGGATGAAATCTGCCGTAGATACTGATCCGACAGATATCTAATTGTGGTGTAAAGCATTTAGTTGTGTGGAGCTAATTAAGGGTTCATTTGCATATTGAATGAACTTTGTAATTAGTGATGTTACTTCAAATTTGATGAAACTTGCTACAGATGTTGATCTGATAAATATCCCATTGTACTGAGAAGCATTGAGCAGTGTCAAGTTAATAAATAGCTCATTTGCATATTTCATGAAGTTTTATAATTAGTCATTTAACTCCGAAATAACTGCATTAACTGTGATGAAAACTGCTGCATATACTGATCCGACAGATACAGTGTTGTAAAGCATTTAGTAGTTAATTAAGGGTCCATTTGCATATTTAATAAACTTTGTAATTAGGTATATAACTCTGAAATTACGGCACCAAATTTGGTAAAACGTGCAACAGAAATTGATCTGATAAATATTTAATTGTTCTATGAAACGTTGAACAGTGTCAAGTTAATTTAGGGCTCATTTGTATATTTAATGAACTTTGTAATTAGTGATATTACTCTAAAATTAAATTTAATAAAACGTGCTACAAATGTTGATTTGATGGATATCTAATTGTCCCATGAAACATAGAGCAGTGTCAAGTTAATTAACAGCTCATTTGCATATTAAATAAAGTTTTGTAATTAGTGATTAAACTCTGAGAGTACTGTGCGAAGTTGATAAAACCTGCTACATATAGAGATACAACAGATGTTGTTCTGTGAAGCGTACTACTATTAATGAACCTGTTGTAAAACACGTGAGCATATTCACTTCACATCTGGTTTACAGTAACTTTGCACTTTGTTTATCATATCTTCTCCTGCTAAGTGATAATTCTTGCATTTCTACTTATTTTGGAGAGTTTGTGAAAATGTACTTGTTAAAAATAATATACTCTTAAGAGGACATTTTAGCCTGTGTCCATTTATACAAATATTTTCCTGTTTGAATTTCAATTTAACATAAAAAATCAAAGTTTGCTCGGTAGACTGCATGGTGGCCACAAATGAGGAAAACTGTATATGATATGCAAGTTTGACCTTCCTGACTACATTAAAATCATTTTTCCCGATCGAGTATTGATTTTTGATTTAAGCAACAACTGCTTGCTCTAAGGACAATTTATAAGATCGATTGGCTACCACGTATATTCAATATTGTACATATATATCGATGCAGCATATTTCGCCTAGACATAATCTATGTCTATTTGAGGTTGATGAGATTCTAATAGATCTCTAATAGTAACTACATTTAACTTGAAGACCGAAGTGTATTAATAGGTTTGCATCATTATACACAATAAACGATACTGCATTCAATCCGTTATTTCATATTTTTGTATGTATGAGTTAGGGAGGGAGTGTACATGCGAGCTTCTGTGCGAAAATTATAATCATGGTATATGTGCGTGTACAGTCAATCTTTCAATCATCTATTCTAATTAACTGTAAATTGGTACCTAACGAGACCTCTAACTCGTTGCAATCATATGTAGCACTGTGATATAGAGATAAAGTACGGCATGTTAGGGCTTGAAATATTGGGCAGCATGCTGAACTTTCGATGTTTATGCTGTCAAGGCGCAGGAAATTTATCAGACCAATGTTCACGCTTTGCAACCATGTTTTAAATACTTCAGTATTTATATGTATTCTGATCCATTGCTTCGATAAAGGTTGTGTGCGATGTGTGATCGTGAGAGTATGGGCTTGAGGGCTTCTGAACTCTACCATGTGTTGACGGGTGGCAGTCAGAAAAGTGTAGCAACTTAGTTCAGTTATTGAACCAATCTTGAGAGTGCGGATTTTGCCGAGCTGTCCGTTGTTTGTCCGCTAGCTGACTGAATACCGTAGTTGTGAGCTTGAACCCGATTGAAAACACCGTACTTTACCTGAAATTGCCTAATCATCTTGATTTCGGTCGTTTTCGCCGGTAAAAATTTCGCATTTTGAATATTGTCCTGAAAATTTAAACTAATTTACTGAAGGTGATTACTCTCATGACGCGCCACCAGGAAACATGTGAAGGTAAAGGTAGCTCAGGACCTGAGAGGTTAACTAGAACCCCGCCCATGAAATATTTTAGAACGCCTTATGTCATTTGCGTACGCCCGTTATGTTAACTACAGCCAGGGCTCACGTCAAGTGAACTCTACTTTACAGGGCCCGATCTACGATTATTGTTCGTTGTGTATAGCCCAATGGTAAAGCTTTGGCTTTCGTATTTCATTACTTACAAGTGAAAGTTTATCTGACAATGTCAAAACACAACACTGCTTTTGGCTCAAGTCATCTGAAAATTGTTATTAAATTTGTGCTCAGCCATATATTGACAATGTTATTCGAAAGGATGGTTTTGTTTATGATGTAGGAAAAGTAAATACATTTGTGTGCTTGCTTGCTGATTAATAATTTAACAGGCATAGAGTGCATGCTTGCCAAAAAGAAAAAAATATTTCTAACCATGCAGGTGTAATAAACATATACTGTGTGACAGCCGAATTTCGTTAGGAGTCGGGTGTTGGAATACTTTTCTCACGATGCCAAGTTTTCATAACAGAGGGAATCCAAAGTACCTTCTCCAGCGATACTATCTGTATACTGACACATGAAGGACATTGGTTCATCACAACTCCTGTCCCTCAGCAATGATGTCGGCCTGTATTAAAAAGAAACAAGATAAGACAAGCTCCTATTGGTCAGTTAGGCATTAGATCTACACCGTAAAATCATGACCATTGTTCATTTTCACTTTCTAATATAATTGTAACGCCAAAGCTCATTGGTGACGTATATTCCGATTCTCTTTTCTCTTCTACCACTTTTGTTAGCTCATTTTGAAGCTCTTGCAATACATGAAACTTTCACAGTGTGGCTTTTGTTAAAGCCAAAGTTACTTTTTCCCTGTTGACTTCACACAGAAATGATATCCATTCTAATTCCAAATAACGGTAAATTTTAGGCAATTTGTAGACCTTCGGTTTTGTATTCGTACTCTTTAAAGAAAATAGTTGACATTTTCCTACTTGTTTTGCTAGCAGTTCACGTTATCCTTCGAGTAAACTATTGCTCAGTACCATACTAAACTTTTGATTCTCCACTTTTTGAAACTATAGTATGAGGGGGTTTCCTTATCATCTTAAATGAGAAATATTCCGATGAAAAATCTGTGATGGCAACGTGCAGCTCCACATTAAGTGCATAACATAAGGGTATGCTGTTAGAATAGTGCAATTCAGTCGTATTCCTTATAGTGAAATTCCCAGCAGGATCACCAACTTTAGGAGGTGTACTGTGTGTAGCGGATATAAAATCGACAAGGGGATTTTATAATTTTTTCAGTGGAAACGGATTGAGCTGCGCTGAAGGAATGTTCTGAACAGCGATTTTTGACAGCTACAGTTGATAAGAACACTGTATCAAAACATTTGTACCGTCTGACATGTGCCGAAAACAAAATCAAAAGCTTTGAGCGAGGCACAAATTGTAACTTTCAACAAAAAGACACAGGAACACTGTATGAATAGTTAAGGATAGAAAGTTTAATGGGACATCAACATGTCAAATACAGTTGCAGTAGTTTATGAAATATGGTATGTCGACGGCATTTTACAGTAAATGAACGAATTTCTACGCATTTACACGTGTATATAGTCAGTGTCGATAAAATACTGAAGCGTGTCTTCAGACGTAATCAAGGAGAGAGCTTCATTCACTGCAACAGCTAAGTTTTCATGCAATAATGATCTGAAGTGATCGCGTTTTAACAACATCTTTCATTTGTTAAAACAATTTTCTACCGGATTAAAATCCGGACAATACGTAGGTAAGTACACCAATTCTATATTATGATCATCTAAGTAATTCGACAGTAAAATTTCAGCTTCATGGTGATGGAAAGGAGCGATATCAACATTGACTATATCACTAGGAATCAGTGTCGCTTTCTGGAGATTTGTAAATGAATAATTAGCTTCAGCGGAAAATTTGACAAATTTGGTTGTATTCGAGGCCCCATTAATTACTGATACATGTCTAGTCTCTTCAACACCGATCAGAAAATTCAGAGTATGGTTTGCACCTTCTAAATAACGGCCTATTTCAACACATTTTGAACCTCTCAATGAGTGACCGTAATTTGACTGCCCCGTTGATATCTTTACTCCACATTCATTCGTCCATGAATTTTAAACAAAATGGGTCTTTAGTGTGAATGTAGTCAAGATATGCTTGAGTGTACGGCAAGTTGTCAAAGTCACACCTCGGATTACCCGCAAACCCACACCACTGACATCAGAAAATAAGACTCCGATCTCACCAGTTTCGTCCCCTGTGCAAAATCCAACTCCGCCAACCTCGCCATGAGCAACAAATTTGCATAATGTAGCCCCGTCCGCTCTGCAATGTCAGCTGTCTCACCGAACGAATATCAGTCAAGTAAATCTTCCCCTGCGTTTGCTGAGCCAGTTTATTCTACTCTGAGCTCACTTTCTGCGCTACCAACGACGGTACCACCGTATGGGCGGCCAAATCAACAGGTCTACAATCCTTACTTGTTAAGTCAGCCGTAAATGCCATACTACGTATAAAATTAGGTGCCATTTGGAAACCCGCCATATGGATAAATGTTTTATCAAAATCCTATGTATCAACCGGAATTCAATATGAACAACTTCGTTTATAATCCAGATTACAACTTCGCATCAACGAGTTTGTTACAAGAACACATCCCATAAGCATCAGATTAATGTTTGCCGCCACTGCAGTCTGCGCCATTGTCGTCATCAGCATCGGAAACAGTCGCCGAAATAAAACAAAAGGGTCGTCATTGAACACGTCGCCATTCAGTTATAGCTTTTGCACCTCAGACTTCTGCCGATACATATGGTTTGAACTTTCTCGTTTTTTACTCTGCAAAGTACCGTAGATACTATTGCTTTCTACTGTCCACTGTCAACGCTTTACGCTTCTTATTGATCTGGGTTTGCTAATGAACGCTTGCTTACCAACTACATCACCACATGTATTTCTTAAGCGTAGAAGTATCGTGTGGTAGTTGGATTTTTTCGTCATGAAATCACGTTTAATGTGCGTAGAAATGCTCCATTTGGTTTATCATAATTGAAGTTCCCTAATAATCTTCTGCTCGTCAACAACCACACCGGGCTTGCTTTGTATGTTACATTTCTGAGGATTTCACATTAAAATTTCTTTCGTGAAATCTATTTATAGTGTATGTTTTTTAGTTCAAAGCTGTGATACTGTCTCAAAGCATCGGATATTGTGTCTGCACTTGTCAGGCGGTACAAATGTTGTGATACAATGTTCTTATCAACCGTGGTTATCTTTTAAATCGCTGTTCAGAACAGTCCTTTCGCGCAGCTCAATCCCTTTTCATTGTATGTAGCCGTCCATAAATCAATTGGTACGACATAACCAACGAAGAATTATGAAAATATACTTACCTTATTAGGGCACAATCTTCCCCGCCATAGTCAACAGGCTCTCCTATAGTCCATGCAAGGAAGCACATATCAGAACCATCGGAATACTTGAAGTGACCTTCGCTTTCTCTATCATTTGCATCAATCCATATTGAGTCTGATGTATTTAAGACGAGAAGAAACAGGTAGCTTCCGTTTAGTATAGTTTCAAAGACTACCATTTGGAAAGGAGTACAACAGAATCCGTAGCAATCTTGACATATCTTTGATATTCATGGAACTCTAAACATTAATGCTACAATGTACATAAAGAAAATACGTTATTGTACTGTAAGTACTTGTATATCAGTGACAGAAAATAAAATAATAAAAATTCGAGTTCAAGGTAAGACATTAGATACACAATTGTTAATGCCTCCAATGAAACTTTTCCTTACAGCCTGAATTCATAGCTTATTCTTGCATGTGAATGGGAATACATGCAAGTGACTGTATTGAATAAAGGGGTATGTAAACACATTTATTTCTTTCAGCGGTTAAACTTTATGAAATTGTGATCTTCAATACTCATCTGTGTTGCAAAGTAATATCTTCCCACACTGTACACTGTAAAGTTAAGTGTTAAAGGATAGAACACCGATTAAACGCCTTTTTGTAACACTTTTTGAACGCGTCTAGACGTTCAGAAATTTAACACTACGTGTTCAACCAACGTTCAATTTTGAACACACGTGTGCAGATTTTGAACGCTACGTGTTCATCAGATATTATATTGAACACCATGGTGTTCCATATCTGAACACACGTTGCACATGAAATGTGTTCAAAAAATTGAACGCATTTACGCGTTCAAAGGGCTGTAACACTTTTTGAACGCATGGACGCCGTTCAACGATAAGTGTGTTAAAGGCTAGAACACATGATGCGCGCTTGTTGAACACCTTTATTTTTGGGCGTTCAGGGGGTGTTCAAGCCTTGGAATAACATTACAGACCACTGGTATTCAATAAAATTATTTTATTCTAAAAATACACAAAGCATTTCTAGAGTAAAATACAATTACTGTAAAATGGGCAAATAAACATTGGCCAATTTGTATGTAAAGTTTGTCAGAGGAAAATACCAACGGTGTTAACACCCTCCTATCAAAAACATAAGCATTAAAAATCACCATAAAAAATGTAGATCGTTTTAAAAAATATGAACAAAGTAATGACATAACAGGTTTTTCTTAAATATTGGGGATTACGTTTTAAGGTTTATACTTGTTTAATATGTACAAAAAATCAACTGAAAAAGCCCAAATTTAGCTTACTTACTGTGTTGAAAACACGTGTATGTATGGAATGCATACTTCATTGTTGTAAGATGGTTTCTTAAAGACATTTCCTCTTGTATAGACAATTGTAAATTTTGAAGAAAAAGAAAGTTAGTCAGGGCTTCTCTAGTGCACATGATACATAGTTGTCCACATTAAAGTAAACACAACATGTAAAGTTGTCAAAGTGTCACAGTAAGGCACAACATGCAGAAAGTGGGGAAAGTTGGTCCCTGTTAGGGTAAAACCTATTTCCTTGTCCAACAAAGTCCTTCATGAACAAAAAGCTTTGTTTGTTTGTTTGTTTGTTTGTTTGTTTGTATTGTTTATTGTAAATAAACAATGACATAAATCGGTGACATTTCAAAAATCTACTTCTCAGAAATTAAAAACATATTCGTTAAGACCTTT
>LD353322.1:36268-59341 GCA_001465055.1 Ptychodera flava
TAGTATTGCGACGTTTGAGCTGCCAGAAGCCAGAATTTACAGTTTACGAGAAAGTTATCTTACATGTAAAACTCAGTTCTACTATGAACAAAATGCAAGCTATGTTGGATAACTATCGTGAATAGCATAATATTTTGTACCTATCACCGTGTCAGAAAATCAGAAGGAAACAACCAGTCAGACAAACTGTGGTCAGGATGATACTTTCCAATTTTAATATTTGTCTCTCGGCACACACCAGATACTCATGACTGTAAAACAACATTTCCATATAATTGTATATTCAGTTTTTATATTTAGTTTGCTTTTCACCATATTGTATGTCCTTCCCTGCACTACATAATTCAAAATTCAATATTGTTTTTGGCCTATACATACTTGAGGGGTAAGCTTATTTAGTCTCATACATTAAAGATGCACTGTTGACCTACAGAGTCCAAACTTTTTATCATTGTATTGTAGATAGGTGTACACTCCAAATACTAAGTACAAGTGTGGTAAGTGTAACAAGCAAATGTTTTTTAGTCAATGGTTCATATCAAGGTTGTTGATACTTAGAATCCACACTTGAACTTATGCTGGACCGGTAACCAACCAGTTCAAATAATTTTCATTTATGTCAAAACAATTTGACTTTTTGCCAAATTTCACATTTATGGCAATTAATAAACAGTAAGGAGGTACAAAGGACGTCGGTGCCCCCGGGCCCCATGTTTACAGTGCGCTCACCTGATTGCTTCAAGCTGTGACCAGCGTGTTTCAATCTATTTTCACTTTCATACTTGTTTACATTGTTTAGAATGTTAGACATTTATAATATAATAGTTTATTCGGTACAAGCTCGTGAGAGGACGTCGACGGCCGTGGAATACATGTCCATATAATAGAATAGATGTCATGTAACTGATAGATATACAAGACTTGTAATGGGTAATTGAGTCCACACGTTTATGTGTAGTAGCTGTGATTTCTACAATACAACGATTCATTGCTGATAACAAGTTTCGGTACTTTCAGTATATCTGTCATTTACATCATTGGAACGTATTCTGATGCACGGAAAAACGAGTCCCCTGAACGTTCTTAATAAAAACTTATCAATGTATGTCATGGGAAATTGAATAAAAAACGAAGCTAAATTCACACAAAGTCGACTTGTCTGTATTAATGAAAATTGTCTTGACGACTTCAAAGTTTTGTGCAATTTCAAAAATTGTAAATGTTATTTCCACCATACTGTAAAGGGGTTATTATGGCAGCGTTTGTCTTTCGATAATCATGTACATTCGTCTGAAAAAGTGATTTTTACGTCTAGTCAGAATAGTTAACCTCAACATTTAGAAAAGGTTATATAACCATCGACTGTTTACTCCGTCCTTAAACAATTGCTGACGACATAATTGGCAAGGAATTGTATGATGATCTTCGAAACGATTATCCGGAATCATTAGGATTATGCTGTTTTCAAGTCAATGGGCACACTGCTTAGTCCGCTTTAGGTCACGTCAATTGTTTTATTGCATACATTTCTTTGTGTCAAAAAAAGTGGCAATCATAGAAATGTCGACTTGTGCGACATTATTTTGGTATCCTTTATGCCATTCAAATGGGTTCTAAGAAACAGATTAACATCACTGTGACTGTAGCATTTGCATTTTTACTTGCAATAGAAAATATATGTTGCACCAATTGTTCTAAATTTAGGAAGAGCTTTAGTTGACATTCATCTATTATCATACATTTTGCGGTGGCATAACCTTTTAAATCAGGGAAGTTAATTTTGAAGAGGTGTTTCATGCAGGGCTAAATAACTCATCTATTTTCTCAGATAATGAAAATGAAAACAATTGCCGACATATTGCACCAATATTGTGCATAATACATTTCTAGGATATTCGAATAAATACATTTGCTTTTCATTGCTTTATCATATTTTCCAGTGATTACATTTATCTTAATGTGATTATGATGATGAAGAGATGATTATTATTAGCTTAACATATTATCTTTATTAAAATTTACATAAAAAGCTGATAGTAAATTCCCGATCAGATCGGAACACACAACGTGCGACACGTGGCGAGGACATCAACCATAACTTCTTGGTCTTTAATATGTTGAAATCACGGCAAATGAATGACTAAATACATGTAGATGAGTTTACCTTCTGGTTCATACTGCGTATGTGCAAGTGTAGCAAACATCATAAAAGTCTCTGGGTCATGAAATCTTGGTAAGTGACCATTGTCGTTTTCACATATTTCCTTTGCCTCTATCCAAGTAGCTTTTGTCGAAAAAATCTTGAACGGTGGAGATTTGCTGCCAGCAACACCATCGTAATCTGGAAAACATTCAGACTTTAAATTTAGCAGAAAGTCTATGATGTCATGCAAGTGAATATAATTATAACACGATAAAAATAATAATAATAATAATAAAGCTGCAAGCAACATTGGTGGTGCCCAAACGGTTTCCACAGTTGAAAGCACCTGCAGTGATAATGCTATGTGCAAAATTTGAACTGAAATGGTCTTTTGGTTCTTGTAAATATGATTTCTGAATATCATCTTATCGTTATTGTAGTTTTTACATCCTCCTAACCACGTGATATATCCAAATGCCTTCATAAACTTTAACGTAATCGTACTAATGATGGCACATAATCACATATAAACATACACGCATACACGTATGAATGCATGTATGTATGTATATACAGATACATACATAGATATTGGCTACATAGACATAAACATAGATACACAGATCCATATATGCAAAGACAGATACATAGATACGTAGATACACAGATAGATAGATAGATAGATAGATAGATAGATAGATAGATAGATAGATAGATAGATAGATAGATAGATAGATAGATAGATAGATACAGACAGACAGACAGACAGACAGACAGACAGAAGACAGGCAGGCAGACAGACAGACAGACAGACAGACAGACAGACAGACACATACATACATACACCCATACATATATACATATTCGTTTAACTTAGTCTTTGACATTCAGTATCGTTATAATCATTTCAGTCGCAAACTGTTTTATCTGCAAGATGTTCAGTTGTAAAATGTATCTCCTCGCCGATGATACATATTTTACAGTCAAGCTGATTCATAATTGATCAAAAAGCCACCTGCAAAGATATGTTCACAGTCGTATGCATAAGCAACTTATATCTCAGTGGTGCGACTTGCGCGACTAAGGTCGAACATTTCATCACCTAAATGGACAGCAATTGATGCGGTTTATTACCGTTCAAATAAATCACACTTACGTATTCACGATCGGAATAGCTATTATGTAATTCATGCATTCCCTGCACTTACAGGCGAACCTCAAACTTGACATTGGTTTTGTGAACCACGGAGTGACGTAAACTGTAGAAAGTTTGTCCCACAGTTAATGGCAAGGAGTGTAAATTTTATGGGATTTTCATTTAATGTCTACACATACGCCCCTAACAAACTAAAAACATTGCACTTTGATAGTGATACTACAAGCCAACTTAAAGAGGCGCTCCCACTTGGTAACATTTTTAAAACACATTTTTTTAATGCTAACGGTCGATATTTGACATGGCGACTGCGCACGGATCGCGAGATATCGATAAAAACATGTCCTCAAAAAATTAAAGTTTGAATTCCGGTGGCCCACCTGAATTCAGCTTCCGAACATAGAACGTTCGGCTCTGCGGCCATTGTCAACTTAGCTATGGAGTACGAGTCTACGCTGACGCTGCTGTACGCCACTCGCGTCGGTGAGCGGTCATGTCCCATGGTTGAAAGCCGAGTCCTACTGACTCGGCAAAAAAACCCCCGAAAAACAAAGTTTGCTGATTCCACCAGAATTCGCATATGTGACTAGCACAGATAGGAGCGGTTGATGCATAGCGGCCGCCGCGTGGTATGCGCACATACCACACGCGGCGGCCGCTATGTATCGAACCACGCGTAACTGTATGGCAGACGACAAAATGTAGTCATCAGAGGCAACTAATATTTTACACGTAAAAACTGATATCTATGTGGTATTGTTTAAAAATTTAATACATATGATTGGGAATAATGAAAACGACAAAAACTAAGGAGAAGTTTTAAAAAACAATTACCAGAGGTAAAGGCATTGATAATGATGTAAATAAAGTCATCGCAGTAGGAGGTAAATTAATTGCGTCATTCGAACGTTTTTGGACTTCTTAGAATATCGTCAATCAGCACAGCAACACACTTTCGGGGGATTTCGGGTCATAAGCAGAAACGATCGTAAAACTTCGGGATGTGAAAAATACGCTCGGGAAATGACATGTTTTTGTCGATATCTCGCGACCCGCGCGGAGTCGCCACGTCAAATATCGACCGTTGGCATTAAAAAAATGTGTTTTAAAAATGTTACCAAGTGGGAGTGCCTCTTTAAGACTAGCCTTATGAAATACGACGTTTCATATTTTTTGGCAGAAATCAGCACTGACACATTTATTAGCACTTTTTGTTCTAAACGAATTTCACCGATTTCACAATCATGTATTTCACACAATGACCTTTTAATGATTTATTGGGCTCAAGCCCAGTTCAAAAACAATAAGTATTGACAACAACAAGTATTTTATCTGTATCTCAAACAAAAGTGATTGACCCAATATCAAAGTATACTTATACCGTAAAATGTGCTCAGCAAACATTAAAAAGATACAATTAACGCACCTTGAACCGTCTGTTATAGACGACTATGGTATCGTTGCAAACAAACTTAGAACACGCATAATATTCAAACCGTGGAATCACTCTGGTAAAATTTAAATTTCTCTCGTCAACGTAATTTAATAGCATGTAAATAAAGACATATTCGTGATTTTGCTGACTAATATAAATTTAACCCATTCACTTGTGTGGCTGATAGGCGTTATGTCTACCAATGAATAGCGATTTGACTAGCAGTTCTGCCATTTCTGCAAGTGTCCCTGAACTTAAAATTTTACCATAACTGCGAAGTATCAAGAAAGGAAAAGAGATTTAAATGGTCAAAATAGTCGTTTTCATGGCCAGCGACTGATTACAGTTACCACCGAGTCATTCGCAAAATCAAAAACATACATGAGTAATTGTTCTAATACATTACCGGTCATGAATGTTTTGGTAATCATGACGACCGCAATACACTGCACAAAGGAACATAAACGGTGTTGATTCAAACCATACATCTTGCAATAACAGATAAGATCGCATAACTTAGTTTATTTTATGCCATATGGACACAATTGCCAGAAAATGGGTGGGAACACTACATCCGGGTCACTCACATACGTCAAACGTTGTATTTAGCAATAGGAGCACTTTTCTGGACTGCTAGTCAGGAAAACATAAACATTACGCAATTGAACAATATCAGAGTGAAATAAAGTAAATTAAGTCTTTAAAATTGTTTAGCTCCTACTGTAACTATACTAATATTACAAAGCGATGCATTTGTGACCCTTTCAAATAAATTCTTTGGTTACTAACAATAGGTGAATAAATAAAACAGAAGCATCAAGGTTGGGAATACTGTTTAATCACTTTAGTACATGTAAAATGACGCCATATATTATACATCGTACCACAGGGGCTCATAAGTGGCTATTTAAGTCAATATTACAGCGTTTTTCTTTCTTTTTCAATGTTACAAATAAACCAGCTGCTGTCTTTTGTGTAGCTTGTATTGACATGTATAGTGCGCCCTCAATGGGGAATGTGATCATATTTAAATACGACCTTTAGTTCCGTGACCTCTAGCCTATTCCTCTGGCCATGCCCACTGGCCGTGCGTACAGACGTCGCTGTGGGAAATTAGTACAGTAAGCATAGCGAGGGCAGGGCAGGAAGTAGGCATGGCTAGAGCCTAGAGGTCACCGAACTAAAGGTCACACTTACGAGGACGCACTATACATGCCAATACAAGCTACACAAAAGACAGCTACACAAGTGTTGTGCTCTTCAGCTGGATTATTTGTAACATTGAAAAAGAAAGAAAAACGCTGTAATATTGACTTAAATAGGCACTTATGAGGCCCTGTGATCGTACCTGTGACAGGGACTGTCAGTAAGTGATTGTCTGTTTATAATGTTAACAGATAATCTATTTTATGATATACTGTGATGCAATAGGAATAATCATAACATGTGTGTCAAAGGTACTTGCAAAAATGACTATTCGAATATTTATACACACATGTCAATGCACTCCATTAAATGTATTGTTGTGACAACGTACAAGGTATTTTTAACAATGAAATCCATTATGACAAATAACCCTGGAAACAAAACATACCGTAACGGTTGCAGTTGCCAATAGTAACCCGGTTCTCCAACTGCTACAGCACAGTATAGGATGGTACATTATCCAATCTTGGCTTAACGTCAACAACATTTCCAGAGGTCACCATTGGAATTAAATTTATTATCATTATCTCAATAAACTTGACGAGTCTCTCGACAAACGTGACGAGACTGACACCATACCAACTGCACAACTAGCGTCAACATTTGTCTGGAGCTTTGATTTAACATCCGTGATGAGTCTCACGCCATCTCTTGTCAAGGTTTTGACTTCTAGTTTAATCATATTTACCGCGTAAACGATAGTTTCCTGCTTTCCTGGAGTCAAAGACTAACCCTGATTCTGATTAAACTGTAGTTACATCTCTATGACGTCATCCATAAAGAACCACTGACGTAGAAAATTATGACAGTTTAAACCATGGAAAGTAAATATCATCGTTGACAATGACTTTGTAGACGATCTGACGCAACTTTGTGTTGTACAAATCATTCGTTATTAACGATCGTAGTTAAGTCAGTAAGGTGCGGAAATGTGTTTTATCGTTTTTAGAAAGTTTAGCTAGAAGTTTAGAAAGCTAAATTAGAATTGTCTAAATCAAAATCAAAATTAGAAAGTTTAGAATGCTTTTTACATCGGGCTAAATATCGTAATTATCGGATATATAGCTGGTAAAAATGTTGGACTTTTCAGGGTCGATCTAAACTCCAGCTAAATTAGAAAGTTTAGAACGCTTTTTAGATCGGGCTAAATATCGTAATTATGGGTGTATCGCTGGAAAATAAGTTGTATTCCTCAGAGCCGAGCGAAACTCTAGCTAAATTAGAAAGTTAAAAACGCTTTCTTAGATAGGCTCTAAGGAGTCCAATTTTTTTCAGCGATATATTTGATAATTACGATGTTTAGCCCGATCTAAATAGCGTTCTAAACTTTCTAATTTAGCTGGAGTTTAGATTGGCTCTGTTGAGTCAAAAACTTTTTTCAGCGATATATCCGATAATTACGATATTTAGCTCGATCTAAATAGTGATCTAAACTTTCTAATTTTGCTGGAGTTTAGGAGTCCAATTTTTTTTCCAGCGATACATCCGATATTTAATGAAGATAGGAAAATGCATTTCCATTAGTTTGTTCAAAGTCACTGTGGTAAAAATGAGGGTCTTTGATTTATTCCTCCATTTTGACTGACAGGTGTGATAACCTTTCTTCCCACAATCTTGGCTCACAGAAACAACGTCTGTCGATAAGAACAATTAACACGCTTTAATCTGACGATTGTCAAATTATTAGATCACTTGGCACGGCCACACAAATATGCTCGACCACACTAAACCTGGAGCTCCCCGGGGTCAAGTTTGTTCTAGTCTGTAAGCACACAATAGAGTGTCATAGTTTTTGTTTTCCATTGCAATTGTAATCTACTAAGTAGATTTCCTGGCAAAACAATCTGACGCCAACCTGGGAGAAATGCATGAATTCAGTACTTGTTGATGTGACAAAGCAGTACATCACTGGGTATCTCGGTTCAACAAGTTCTTGGTATCATTGACGCTGCCCGTCCCTTCCTTGAACAAACGCCAAAGATGGAAACTGATCAGCAATTATGTCAGCGAGCGTGGTACAGGGGACAATTCACAGAGAGTTCAAATCGGAAACAAACCAACAACCGCTATTTTTACCGCTTAAGACATCAACTATCGAGCAGAGTACAAGTTAATTTAGTTGCCCTCCTAGTATTTTATATAATTTTCTGGGTTCTACAGCATATGTCGTCTTCGTACTTTATCATTCTTCGTACTTAAGGAGGTACGCTACCATTCCAAAAAATGTTGGGACATTCTTGAAGTTGACTTTTCTGAAATAATCTTTATGTGTACATTGCAAAGATATGAAAAAAATATGGGGTACCCATGCAAAATTTTTGAAAAAACACATCCCAAAATTGACAGAAAACCACTAAATCTCCCATTTTGCGAAATTTGCACTTACCAGCAGAATCTTTATTTTATCGCAAACGATTAATAGATCCCAGTGTGCATACCACATTTTTGAATCGCCAGGACAGCTGAATTAGGACACTCAACTAAAATATGTGATGTCTTATCGTAAAAATTAAATATTAGACCCTAAATTTATCATTTAACTGTAAAATTAGTCTTTTTAAAAAATATAAACTTCATATAAATGCACAAAATAATTTTCAAAATGTTAAAAAGTACAGCAATTTCTATCAAACAGACAATGTTCTTTGATTTAGAAGCAAAAAAAGTTGGGGTCACCACGCAAATTTTCTTACTAAACAGCAAAATGTGACTTGAAAAGGTGAATTTTGTAAGACCTGAGATTTGACCCCCTAGCTTACTGATATTATGTCAGAGCTACAATTGTTAATTATTCTCTACTGATCTGTCAAAATAAAAACAACTGTCGATTTTTCAGTACAAAAACATAATTTCGGTTCTTTTGATTCATAAAAACTTCTGAAAGAAATATTATAAGGTCACTAGTATGATTTCTTTGCCATTTTGCCCTGTTATTCACGCTCACCAGGTTAGGTAGTCTAAAAGGAACATGTACATCTTCTGGACAAAAGAGGGCGCTCTCCTATATAGAATGGTAGCCTACTACCTTAATCATTCCAATATATCACATCTAAGAACAAATCGGAACAGAGAATTACCTGTGTTCTGGGGCTATCTTCAGAAATTGGTCCCATTTTTAAATTTAAGTCAAGGATTTTTGTTTGTCCTCCTAGTATTTTATATAATTTTCTTGGTTCTACAATATGTCGTCTTCAACCAACTGATCTTCAAGTTTGACACAATCGTTATCAATATTTCACATCACAGAACAAGTTGGAAAAGAGAATTAGCGTTGTAATTATTCGGAAACATTGCTGAAATTACTTTTTGCTCCTCAGAGTCGATCTAAACTCCAGCTAAATTAGAAAGTTTAGAACGCTATTTAGATCGGGCTAAATATCGTAATTATCGGATATATCGCTGGTAAAAAAATTTTGATTGTCAGGGCCGAGCTAAACTCCAGCTAAATTAGAAAGTTTATAACGCTATTTATACTCGGCTAAATATCGTAATTATCAGATATATATCGCTGGAAAAAAATTTGGACTCTTCCGAGCCTAGCTAAACTCCAGCTAAATTAGAAAGGTTAGAACGCTTTTTAGATCGGGATAAATTTCGTAAATATCGGATACATCACTGGAAAGTATTTTGGACTCCTCAGAGCCGAGCTAAACTCCAGCTAAATTAGAAAGTTTAGAATGATATTTAGAACGGGCTAAATATCGTAATTATCGGATATATCGCTGGTAAAAAAAATTGGACTCTTCAGGGCCGAGCTAAACTCTAGCTAAATTTGAAAGTTTAGAACGCTATTTAGATCGGGCTAAATATCGTAAATATCGGATATATCACTGGAAAGAATTTTGGACTCTTCAGGGCCGAGCTAAACTCCAGCTAAATTAGAAAGTTTAGAACGCTATTTATACTCGGCTAAATATCGTAATTATCAGATATATATCGCTGGAAAAAATTTTGGACTCTTCCGAGCCTAGCTAAACTCCAGCTAAATTTGAAAGTTTAGAACGCTATTTAGATCGGGCTAAATATCGTAAATATCGGATATATCACTGGAAAGAATTTTGGACTCTTCAGGGCCGAGCTAAACTCCAGCTAAATTAGAAAGTTTAGAACGCTATTTAGATCGGGCTAAATATCGTAATTTAGCTGTGTTCAGCTGTGTTTTATCGTGTTCAGCTTATTTAGCTCCCATTAACAATACACAGAGTTTAGAACAGGAACACGGCGAGAGACACAATTCCGCACCTAACTCGTTTATTTACAAAAACACGGGATATTTATTGGATAGCAAACACAGGCCGCACTGCTGTATTGTCATTATAATGAGTGTCTAACCACAGAGTTTGTGCTAAGGGTTTTTTCTCATGTTATGTTCAAATTGAATGTATTTTCTCTCTCGGTGTGTGCAGCTTGCCTTTAATGATGGAAGAAATATTTATTAAAAAAGGCTTATATGGTTCATACCGCACCTTGAGAACATTAAAAATACAATACTGCAATTATTATACTTTAAGGCCATTTAGTCGTGTATATTACTTTGTCGGTTTTCTTCCTAGAACATGTGGAAATAGAAGCTCAGAAATAGTTTTTGAACACTACCTGTATATTTATTGCCTCTATTATTATGAAAAGTTCGTAAAATTGAATCTAGACTCAAAGTCATCAGTGGTGGAAAGTTTGGCTGGTTCGTATTAAAAAAGCAATAGCTTGACGCCTCTGTAGCTTTGCCAAAACAATCCGAGGAACAATATTATAGTTTCTTTCCCTCTGGCCTGAGCTGTATTTGAATGCTGAGTTAAAGAAGCGTGCGATGACTGTTGAGCACCGATCGGTAGGGTTCTTTCGAGAAAATAGGTTTGACCCAAGAATTGACGTTAAGAGAATGTCATCGGATTGTACAAGAATGAGTAGGCAAACAATTTCACTTGTATCCAAAGACGTTTATGGATCAAATGTGTTATGATTCAGAATATGACTTTTAGTCAGACGGAAGGCCATGTGTAGTGGCACAAAGACCATGACTTAATTTTCGAGTGACATTTTCGAGATCATGGCAGACTGAACGATGTAACAGTATGTAACATCAGACTTTTCTTGTTAATTGGCGCAAAAGTATGTTAATCCGGAAGACAAAATAGTTTTCATATTGTAACATGAACAGCGACTAAAACGTTTCAAAAAAACAACGTATTTTCACTGCCGATTTCAGAAACGGAACACAATTCTTGTCCTACATAATCTAATGGAGCAGTGAGTAGGCCCTTGTGAGTCTCGGATGTCAGAGTTTACAGTTCGTGTTTGCGAAATTATTCGCAATTTCTAACATAGTTAATTAAACGGTAGAAGGGACTGAATCGCAGGGTAAGAAGAGTACAGAAAGCAACTTTACTAATTGAGGGAGGAACGCGCACAAAGTGTACATGGTAACGTAACAATGGAATATCGACATTTGAGAAACTAGCGATCGTTAAGGAATTCTTCATCCATCGTCTTGGTGAGGCAACGGTAAACAGATTTCATTTCGCCTTTCAAATATTTTATTTTGCTTAGGACACCTTATCCCTGATATCGAGTGCACGAATTCACCACAACCCTGTTTTTTCTTATAGGAGTCCCCTACTTGTCAAGTGTTACATAGGATAGTGCAGTCTCCGGCCTTGGTGAATGCAGATCAAGAAACAAGCTTTTAAACAGGCGAACTGGGAGTTAATCAGGTTTGACATTGTTGGTCTGGTACACATGCCCCTTTGGTTGTTAAAGCACAGTCTCGTTCAAGAGTATTATTTTTTAGGTAAGGAAATAACTCAATTGTGCTAGAATTCTGTCTCTATGGGGCTATTTCTGATTTATATTATTTTTTAGGTAAGGAAATAACTCAATTGTGCTAGAATTCTGTCTCTATGGGGCTATTTCTGATATATATATATATATATATATATATATATATATATATATATATATATATATATATATATATATATATATATATATGCTTAAATCTTGGAAAAGGTACAACTCTCATTAGATACATTTTATTGGCGATGCGATATACTTGTTTATATCTTGCGTACGAGGTTACACAATTTCCCAAAGGCAGCTGGATTCACACATGGCTGTTTCATTTGTGTGCTGTTCCTGTGACTGCTGCATACCACAACTATTTGGTCTGTGCTTGAGTTGTGTCAAGCAAATCTTGTCCTGTAGTTTTCGTTGCCAGTGCTACGACATGTCTGTACAGCTGAAGTGGTACTTTGTCTAGTTTTTTGACAGTTGTTGCATATTCACCTTTGTTAGCAAAAGGCAAACAAATGCATCACTCTTTATGAACTTCTGACAGCAACGTCTTGGGGAATGCATAAGAAACATGTCATATAAACTAAAATCAAATATGGTCAGGTGCTTGCGGATTGGTTCACAGTAGCCTCTGGTGCTATTTTAAAGTAAAGTTCTATATATTCATCTATCTGTAAAAAAACTATGTAAATTTATCTGGTGTTCACATTATAAACGCTTCGCACTACAAATCTGTTACTTAATAAGAACTGAGTTCCAATGGTCGTTAATATATCCATTGCACTGCCAGAAAACGAGACGAAAGGTTCGTAAGGCACCATTGCGAAGGCACTGGCTTTGGCCGGGGTGGAACCTGTAAGGGAGACCAAGCTGGACCCCATTGATTTTATCACAGGGGATGCATTACCCCAATCATAATCGGATTGGGTTATAATCTTGGCAGCGTCAGTAATAAGTAAAATAAGTAAATAAATAAATACGTAAATAAATAACACATTAATGTATTAAATTATAATATAGCCTTGCTAAACTGACGGATCATTAAAGACGGGAAAGTTTCACCGTTTGAAATACGATACCGAAACGTTTTATAAGAAACAGACACCATCGCATCTTTCAAGACCAAAGGACTTCACATATGAGAAGATATCTGTCACTGATTCAGCCTTGTATTTTACCTAACATCTTCTTTGGTCTAGAAGTGTGCGCTAATACCTTCAAATCATACCTGTCAGATATTTCTGTCATTCAAAAACGAATTGTGCCTTGTTACATCATACAATAAACTTCAAATTCTCGATTTTTACAAATAATTCAAGCTCTAGGCATTTTCATTCATGGTGTACTATATGATAAACTTCCCATTCATTTTGAATCGTATTTTTCCTCAATGGATCCTCGTTTTAAAAGTAAAAATGTTCTCCATCCCCATAAATCCAAAACCAGTTTAGGACAAACGTTTATCAAATTTATTGGATGTGTAACAGCGTTCCAAAAAATATTAGAAATATGTCCTCAAGATATAGATTTAAACAAAGACTTAACAGTTATTTGCTAGAGTTGTAATCTTGTTGAATTTTACCCTAACTTACACTGGTAGTTGGTATTTGATTATAGTTCACTATTATCGAGGAATGTACATGTTTCTGTTACTTATTATTTGTAATTTTTCCCCAAATATAGCAATATATGTCGTCTCGTAAAGCTTGCCTGTTTCGACAATTTGCTGTGAGTCCAGATTTTCCGATAACATAGAGTAGTCGTTATTTGGATGCAAACTGTACACTTTTGTAATGTTGAGTATAAGACTGAATTCGAGCGGTGCCCATGGCAACTACTTCAGTCTCTATGTTATTGCAATGCAATGATTTGGTAATATCAATGGCAATTTTTCATTACCACATATTGTTTTCATACATAAAATATCACCATCATTATTAAAAATTACAGGAATTGCTGCACAAAGTTCATGGACCATTGTTATGTATGGATACCAAGTGACAAGATCAGGGAGATCGCACGTTACTGCAGGCCTTTACCCTTACCATTAAAAATCAAAGATAGTGTATCGGAGATAGATACTGGTTGTCCGATGTCGATGAGAATTATTGTGATTGGGAAAACAGACTAAAGGATACTTTGCTTCAGATGTGTGTATTTGACTGAGATGTAGAACTAGATCACGATGAGCGAAGGGACAAGGGAAACTAGCATAAACTTAGACGGGAACAGGCCTGTGATAAAAAAAAACAATTTTTGAATGCGATGCAGTGAATTGATCGCCAGATTCACAGACTTATCGGTCTTGTAGCATTTGCGCTGTTGTGTGTTATTAATGACATTACTAGTCTGGTTCTCATTATGACTGTTCATAAGATGACGTCATAGTACTTTGTGTAATGTGAAGCTAACGAGTGCCTCCGACAGTCTGTTCGTAACATTCACGAAGCTTTTGGTGACGGCAACGTCCCTACTGGAAATGTAAAATGCAATCAAGCTGACGAAAATTAGTACGACCTGTGCAGTACGTGTCATCCAAAACAATAAAAGGCAGAAAACCTAAAACAAAAGAAAAACAAAACTGTGTATTGAGTGCGGCGCTGGCTGTTACAGAAGTCGAAAACAGACGTTCTGTTTTTAAAGAGGGGATAAAACACTTTTCTGCAAGGAATAGTTTGTCGTTGGCGAATGAATTCCTTTCTGCATACGCATATTGGTGTCTGATCATGCTACTTAAGTTTATGAGGGCACGGTTGGAATTCAGTTTAGGAGTTCAGTATAGCTGCCGTAAAGTCCGAAGTTATTACTCTTCGCCACGCTCTACCAATATTTACCTGGCATATTCTCCGCGTCAGCGCAATAGCGCTGATCGCCAATGACGTCACTATTCTCTCTCATTAATATGCATACATATATATTTGTCTGCATTTTCCGTATGAACGACGAAAATAAAGCCAGCTAGCGCTACAATTGTAACTAAAAGTCACGTTAGTTCGTGGTATTTTATGGGTCAGACTACAAGCTGCAACAAAAGCCACGCATGCAACAACAAAGTTTGTCCGAATTTTAGGCAGGTTTGTCCGAAAGTCCCGCGCGTGCAGCTATATTTAGTATCAACCCTGAAATCGCGATCAACGCTATATTGGTTCTGCTTCTGCCTAGCCCTAATTCTACCTAACTGTCAATGAAGTAGTTCTGGGCCACTGTCAGTCAAATGACGGCTATGTGGCCCTCTTCGTCATCAACGAGTTACCAACGAATCCCATGGGACGCGCCACTTTCGATATACTGGTAAAACTGTGAGGGCAATACCACGATTTGTGGCCTGTTCAAGAGATGGTGATCCTTACAGAAATGTTCATGGTGCCCGAGCCGCAGGCGAGGGTATCATAATGAACTTGTTTTAGTTTGGAAGTAAAATCACAAATACAATGCTTAGAGATACAGTAATTGCAAGAGTTCCTGGCGCCTGTACACTACGATACGTGTGCGCGCTTCGAACTTGAATTCGAACGACTAGCGCGTAGCGGGCGAGAGTCGAGGGCAATAGCAAATCGAACCACGTTATATCATTTTTTATTACCACTCACGTATTATTCGGGTACTGTGATTGGCTGAGCCTCACTCACGTGATATAGAACAAAAAGTGATAGAACATGGCACAGGTGATATAGCCCTGTCGCGTGCGCTGATATAGCCCTGTCGCGTGCAGTGATATAGCCCGCTACCACGTTCCGGAATACCGCGCGTCCTTTCTGCGCGTACCACATCATCGCGTACATTTGTTTGGTATTTTCTGTGAAGCAATGGCTTTTGAAAAGGTACAAGAAATTAGCTCGACCTGAAGTACACGACGTTTAGTACATTAAACGACAAAAGCTTGAACAACACTGTCTTCGTTTTTAGATGTTAATTCAACTTCATGTAGCATTGCGATCGAGGAACTAATCGAACGTTTCACTGTGGCGAGTCTCGATCGACACTTGACTGCATTCTGAGCAAAGTTTCGAAAACAAGTGTTTGTTCGGTGTAATAAAATTAATAACACACGCTAGCACGGGCAAGATCACGATTTGTTGCCAGCCCTCGGGCTGGTGCTCATGACGGTAATATTGACGATACCCTCGCCTTCGGCTCGGGCATCATCAATATTACCGTCATGAGCACCATCCCTTGGGCGAGCAACAAATCGTGATCTTGCCCTTGCTGGCGTGTGTTATTTAAAGAATGTAACGTGGCGAAGTTTTTAGTCAATGATGAAATCGGTACTATAGGCGAAGTGTAATAAAAAACCGATAAATACTGATATATCACGGAAGAGAAATGTATGTGGCTTTTTTGTTTACTTTTAATTGATTCTGATTTTTAATGAAACAAGGGAATGCGATGGAGATTTTGATTCCAAGAAAGGATAAGAATTATTATAAAGTTTGATATTTTCAATATTTTGAATCCAACTCTTGATTTTTTTTCTACCGTCCAAGGGTAGAGTTGGGCTGTACAGATGAAACTGGGTGAGAGCTCTGAGCTCTACATACACTCACATTGATATTGATGATTTGAATTCACTTTTCAACAATAATAATTTTAAATGCACAATACGAATTATGTTCTTTATTTTTATTACTGGAATGTACATTTTGCCCATAAAAACGAGATTGATATGATAGGCCTAAAGTATTTTCTGTGTATTGATAAAATTTAGCACACTAAACCCTTAACGAGAATCTCGAAACTCGACTATTGCCGCCAACTTGTCTGGTTCCCTGCTCCCTTTCTGCCGCTTCGTTAGCACAGCGCAGCCAGCGGTAGAAAGGGGACAGGGAACCAGACTATGCAGCCAACAAGTGATGATTGTGCCCTGTGTAGGGCTCACATGCGTTGAGGTATACTACTAAAATAAGGCATCGAAAGGTTGCCACCTCCGTTCTGAAAGGCATGCAGGCGAATATGCCAGGCGATTTTCGCTAATCCCTCAGTGAATGCCGAAATGATCTCTCTCCAATGCACAAAGTGAGCTTACATAATCACGACAGTTTTGCGACTCGTACTGCAGTGGCATACCCATTCACGCTTACATACCCAGCGACGATAATATCAGAGGTCACTCGAGCATCCTTAGAAGGAGCATGGGCGTAACGCCGCGCCAGGACGAAAGAGAAAAGCAGGAATCCGATCTTGGAGTTTATTCCTGGAGATGTTATCTGGTAATTCAGTAGATTCTCGACTGTATATCTGCGTCAGCTTGCCGCTCTCAGTTTACCGATGAACTTCACAATGCTACACAGGCAGAGGAGAGCATGACCATCTTCGGTTACTCCCCTGATCCTTTGCAAGTTCGCGTCTACTTACATACATATTGCTGCGAAAACGAGCCCTGCCACTCCTTGACATGTTCTTCCAATGACCAAGCTACCCGAGTGGCAAAGGCTACGGATTCACAGCAAACATACATACTGATGAGGAACTGTGAGGTTGGTGGCTGCAATAATTGGTACCCCACGGGCCGTGCGCTGGCTTTTTGCTATGTGTGTTGTGTTGGCCGGGTAGCGTCGGCGCTACGCAGCAGCCAACACGACAGAGTAAGCTGGCGCGCGGCCTGTGCAGCTATGAGGTAGGCATCTGGGTTCCCAGACACTTCGCACCAAAACCACTTCGCACCATACTATCTCGTCCCACACCATTTCGCACCAAAACCACTTCGCACCAAAACAACCTCGTACCAAAACCACTTCGCACCAAAAGTCACGTCGTCCCCGAACCACTTTGCCGCAAACTTGTCGCCAACCGGAAAAGCTGAAAATAACAAACCATTATACTATCGGAGTTTTCATCACCTTTCTATCACCCCAGGACTGAAATTTTGAAATTGTACACATTTCGAGAAAATGAAATCGTGCAATTCCGCGCACGGCACCCGAGCTGTAGCACTGAGTAGTTTGCTTGTTTCTTTTTTTCTAATTCTACCGTTTATGGTTTCATGCAACAATAAATGGTTCAAAGTTACGACACATCGCTATAAGTTAATGAGGATGTTTGTTTATTTTGAAAATACCAAGATTACGTGTGCAATAAAGACATTCTGAAGAACACTTGTCTTCATCATCTCGATACCATAATACGACTCTTTATTGGGCGTTTTTCTTTCTGTCTTTTCTGTCTGTCTGTCGCTGAATTTCCTTGTAAAGTATAGCTAACAGTTTTCGACGAGCAAAAACCTAGCGGCTGATACCAAAGCTTAGTAAAATATGATAACTATATAATCATGTACTTTTTAGGGTAAAATGTGAAAAAGAAACATGTTTTACAATGAAGGCTATGTCTACATTACTTTATCATTCAGTTACCGGAATTATTGTCACATTTTCAACGACACACTTTTTATGTAATATGCTCTGCTTGTGATAAATGCCACTGAACAAAAATTGAACACGTATCTAGTGATACTATTTGCATGCGTTAAAATGAACCTAGTGTCTTTACAGCGAGTATGTTTTATTTTGTTCTTTTAGTGTAGGAATTTTGCAGTATTCACTGAAGCTTAGCGCAATCACTGTCAATCCCAAGGTCAGCTATGTCATCTAGACGATAACCGATGAAGTGATTCGAAATCACTGGAATTAAACTTGTCTATAAAAGGGGGTTTACACGTGTGAGTTAAGTCCGGAGTTGACACCGGAATAAATTTAAACCTGTGTCAGTTGGACGTGTGAACAAACAACACCGAACTAACAAAGAACTAAATTAATTCGGTGTCGGAGGGCTGGTCCAGGTTCGGTGCTCCGTACTAAACAATGGCCTATTTACACGTGTGACCAGAACACCGAACTAAACGCCGAACTATATCCTGTCCTCGGGCTTGCGGTCATTACCACAATGGACGGTGTTCAAGTAAGCTCTCGCGATCGCGGCAAAAATTGGCCGCAGGAAGAGATCAGGCTACTAATGGCAATCTGGAGAGACGAAAATGTCATCCGTATGATGGACGGCACGTCGAGGGATCGGCAAGTGTATGAAGTCGTCGCTGCCAAGGCCAGGGAGAAGGGACTCGAGAGGACAGCGGAACAATGCCACAACAAAATCAAACGGTTGCGAGCTCAGTTCAAGTCCGTGTCCATAGAGGCAGAGCTAGAAAAACGATGCCATTTTACGATGAGTTGTAGGTAGTAAAGGGAAAGCAACTGGTAGTTAAGGGAAAGCACTCCACACATCGTTCATATGTAGGTTGTTTGCGTTTTGTGTATGATATTGTGTATAATATAAGAGTATATCATGTTTATCATGTTTAACTGTTTTATGTAAAATGCTGCTCGGCCATGGCGAGACGTACCCGTATTACGTGTCCTGTGTTGATCTGCACTGGAGGGGAGAGACTACTGACACTGTGATCCTTTGGCGCTACGTTTCGAAAACAGAGTTTTCTTCGTCAGTCGCTTAAAATTCATTTTTGATTGGTGAGACGTGTTGAATGGTTGATTGCTTTTATTTTACAATATGTTGTTCCACTACGTTTGGTAGGGAAGCTAGAATGTCTACTGTTTGGTCTTGTTGTGTTTGTGTAGGTTCGTGTGAACCTGAGTTTGAGCTATTGTAGTTTTTGTGAAGTCTGGCGCTTATAAGTGTGTCGCCTATATTTCTGTTCCTTCTATATGCGATTATTGGTTGGTTTTGGAACAGTTTTTTTAGTGTTTCGTCTTTTTCAAGCTAACTCCAGTTTTCTGTCAGGGCTTGCTTGATTTTTGTCGTTTCGATGTACGGGCTATACGTAGTTATGAAGATTAGTGTATTGTTGGTGGCGTTATTTCTTTCGCTTGACCCGAACTAAATTTATACCTTGTGTATGACGTGTAAACGTGAGATCGCTAAGATCGCTGATAAGGAATATTTACAGAGCGACTAATCAGATTCTCTCAGTTTACACGTGTATTTTTATAAACTTAAAGTGATGTTAAAGCTCTTTGTTCACTTACATGAGGTGCTTATTTATTGATCTAGTGTTATGCTGTTTAAATGTGTATAACAATCAGCTTTAGCAAATTATCATCTCCTCATCTTCATGCAATGCATAAATCTGGGATTCAATCTTGTGATAGAGGACGTCGTGTTAAGTAAATAAAGGTTTGTTAATTTGGTCCAAATGCCTTCATTTCAAACAACATGCCAACTGATGAAGTGATTAATCCTTGGCATTATTAGGCCAACCATATTTCGATATGGAAATCAGAGAAAGACATGATAAATTATGTCTACATTGCATTTTGTCACAGATTTCAGACCCAAGGAAATGACGTTTACAAGCTAATTTTACATAAACCGCTGCGATTTGTGAACGAATTCGCAAATTTAAATTGCGCGAGGTGCGCGATACATTTTGCGGCCAGGCATTTTTCTAGTTTGGAAAGAGAAAAACATTTGTGTGGAATCGGCTTTAAATTGATATTTACGAGTGTTGACTAGCAATATTGCGCATGAAGTAGTTGCTCTTGTGCGACGCGTTCTGTCTTATACGCCCAACAAAATCGAATATTGCAATTTGATACACTGCTCCTTATATGTCGATATGCGATTTTCGATATCGGTTTGGACCCGACAATGTTACATTTTAGTGATAATCCCGTCTCACCGAGACTGATACATCTTAGACAAAACATCCATCCGCGCCTATACTGTCGACGGTTTCCTCAATAGCTGGTGTCTACATGTAAAAAGCGCGCTCCTTCCTGCCCTTGTGATACTTTCTGATAAAACTGCAAAGTTAGTGTCTATGCTGAGCCTCTGTTTACTCAGCCTATAGTTGATCTGAAAGTCTGGCACAAGGACAGCTATGGATCTAGAACGGCTGTCAGTCGATGATAGTTACATAAAGGCACTTCTTGATCCCGGAAAAAGTGAAAAGAGAACTTAAGAAAAGACATCGAGCTGTAGAGAACTGCAAATTAATTACGTCTTTATCAACCCCCATCAATTATTTTATTCTGAATAAGGAACGCATTTAGCCAAAAAGTAGTTACCCTGAAACTTTGTCGACTCTGGCAAACGCAACTAAATAAACAGATCTATTGGGATGGGGGGGGGGGGAGCATGGTGACCATGTGCCGCCCCGTCTGTTTCGGAAACAAAGCAGAGTAACTCGTTTGTAATTAAATATGCCTGACTGAAACTTTCATTTACTGTAAAACTTGTTATGTTTGGCATAGCCGTCCGACTTGTGACGCCAGGTCAAGGTCAACATTAAAGCCGCAATTTTCAATCCCAGGTTCTCGCATAAGTGGAGTTCTCCTCCCAGTCAAACACTTGGCCAGTATGATGTTTGATTTCTATACCATTAATTACACAAATTGATCTCAACCTTTTGGCTTCTTTTGCTAATCCTGCAAACAGAGTTTATACAAGGTTAGCGTTTGATTAATGGTCGGTGCAAATCGCCAACGGTCATTGATTCCCCAACACCAACGCTCGAATTTCCTAAAAAAATCGTCTTCCAGTTGCGTTAGAATTTGAATATAACCACAGAGTTTGATCGACAGCAGCTTCGCGCTGACTGCTTGGTAGTTTTCTGCCCTGTTGCGGCCGGAAAAAAACCCTAAAAGTGGCATTTTCTGGAGCGTGTGCCCCCGTGTTGCCTATTTGGTTCCACTTACACACAATGAACGCAACCACGGACGGCTTCGCGCCCTTTTAAAAGGAGGCTCCGTCTTTACAAATGCAACATTGACAAACGAATTAACTTCCTGTGCTACACCAAATTTCGATATTCGATTTATTCCTAGCATATTGCCAAGCGATGGTCTTTACATCTTCTCACTTGTTTCGTGCGAACATTGCATATGTGCTGGATTTCGAGCTTATACACGTTTCGTTCTCTAATATCATCATCATATATAAGCTGGCCGTGTAATGCACGGCGTTACATGTAAAATCCGATGTTGGAAATGCCAACTCTAAAAACGACAATCACGGAATTAAATATGACAATATATCAGAATTCCTTCTTCGATTTCGACATTCAAATTCGGTTGGCCTAAAAATGCCACGGATTGTGATTGTTGAGGCACGAAGGTGAATTCTTTATCGTCTTTTATGTTCGGACACTGGACTAATGTATGCCATGTAAAGTGGTAGAATGCGCCTGCTTTTAACACAGGTTTCGTTTCACTTCCGATCTGTGATAATGGCAACGAACCCGACCTGCGACTTCCTATGTTTAAAGAAAGTGTTACCGTATTTTTTGTACATACCTGTTATCCGAGCCGTTCGTTTGGCAATTAGGTGCCATGTTGAAGCAAGTTAAATACAGATAAATCGTAAAAAAACATTAAAGCTAAAGACATATTGCAAATCCGCATAGGGTACTTGTCTGTTTCTTCAGCAGGAGCGGGGGTTTTGGTGGATCCATGGGGTCATCCTGTTTATGAAATCCCCTATGGGGAGGGTTCATTGTGATTTTGAATTGGGACACGGGTTCATCCTAGCATAAAATGAATTATACCAGCCATGAACTCATCGTCCAATTAAAGGTTTTTGCGCGTCCTTCGGGGCGTAACTTGCTTGGGTAACTACAGGCCTGATACCACAGACTATATTCAATATTGATTTCTCTGAATGTTCATTGATAGGGGCACTGTGTGCCCCATTCATCAAATTAGGGGGTAGACTTGACACTTGAGGGGGCAGTGTTGATGTTGATTTTGCCTTCCTAGGAAACTCTTCCCCAATATCATTACGATCGATCGTCATCATCAAGTTCAGATGCATTGTCTATGTCCCATGCAACATCGACATATAAGCTAATGTTTGTCACCCTGTCATGTGCTTGGCTGCTGTCTATCTTCTGTCGATTTGTTATCCTCAGGTTTCCCCGACACAGAATTTGACGTATTTGTTCCCTTGGACACGATTTGGTCAGAATTTGGGAAATATGCGGTGATAAGACGATTACGGTTCAATGCGATCAAGATCGATCGTCTGTGAAGACCTCTAAGTGGTCCCTGACTTCAAAGTGGTCCCCATAGTTGTAATTGAACTCAAATTTTACGCAGTCCAGGGATTTTTCCATTCCTATATTTGCATAAAGTTGTTAAACTTTGTAACATTGCCAATACTAATCTGTTATTTTGGTCCTTTTTGATATATGCGCTCACTTTTATTACTTTTTCAAAATTCCGATGCATTTTACAATGCGAACTGCGCGTCCAATTTTTTCACCTGGTTAGGGTGTCTCATATTAGCATCATGGGAGATTGCGCTGCACACGGCACGGTCGAGACCAGCGACCGCGACCCAACGATCACTGTACGGATATGCGGATGTCCATATGGCCTAGCAGTTTACTGAGTGAGTACC
>LD353325.1:34753-45608 GCA_001465055.1 Ptychodera flava
GGTATTTGGGTCGGACGGCAAAACTCTGGTTTTGCCGTCCGACCCAAATACCCAGGCAAAACCTCGAGCTACTGTACTGCAGCTAGCTTCATGCATTAACACAGGTGGCCTGACGCTATTAAACAGGACCGCTGTGAAAAAGCTTGACGTTCATCAGTCTTGATCAACACTTACTATTACATGCGCATTCTAAATCAAGGACTTTATCGCCTCCCGAGTGATATTTTCCAGCGGAAATCTTTCACGTTGACTAGCGGTGTACATGTAAGTAGCTTCTACTTGCGAGTGAGCGTTGAAGGTGACTTTCGGTTTTGCATTCTGTTTCGGATTCGTGTTATCAGTCCACCCAGCCAGTGGTGGCGCCCCAGATGGGGTTTACGCCACGGCCACGTTTACCAATGTTAGTGGCACAGATAAATTTCACTTGTATGTAACACCAAGGAATGATGTTAAACAACAAGTTTTTATGCTTGCCCACAACATGATTTTGGTTATATCACAATAGGGTTGAGCCACAGTCACTCGTGATCAGTCTATTCCGCTCAGCGTCTATGCCCCCATAGACGTGTGTAGGGATGCCTGAGAAAAACCGGTTTTTCTCAGGCATATGTACACACGTCTATGGGGGAATAGACGCCGAGCGGAATAGACTGATCACGAGTGACTGTGGGTTGAGCCAATAAACTTGCACAAAAATTGTCATTCTTACGCACCTAAACGGAAGCGATTGGTTCCAAACCGACAACGGGTTCCATGGATAAGTGATTTCATTATTAAAGCGAGACAAGAAAGAATGAAATCAAAAAAGAGTTTGGAGAAATTCTCGACTAGAAGTTCATCACCAGGTGTACAGAAATTGCCGAAACAATGTCGTGCGTCAAATCGACAGAGCAAAGAGAACTCACTATGCCGGTGTAGTTGGAAGTTGTTCTGGTGATCAGAAGCAGCTATTCAATGATGTTTCAAGGCACAGTCACCCGTGATCTATTCATGCAGCTCTGGGACTATTCGCTATAGACGTGTGTACATATGCCTTTCTCAGGCATATGTACACACGTCTATAGGCGAATAGTCCCAGAGCTGAATAGATCACGGGTGACTGTGTTCAAGGCTTCTCGGATACAAAAAGAACTCAATACCGCTACCTGATCATGGTGACTTGGCTGAACTTGCAAACAGATTTGCCCAGTTCTTTTTAAACCGTGTTCAAACTCTCAGCTTAAAAGTTTACATTAACAAACACAAATACATCTCAGTCACGGTTACCATCATCTTCTTCAGGGCCTGAGTGTCGATTTAGATTCATTTCAGTGTACTACAGTGAATGAGGTTAATAAGATTATCAGCTCATCGCCCTCGTCCACTTGCTGTATTGCCGGGCTGTCTTGATCCTGTCCCCACCGGGATCTCGAAGGATAAAGTTGTTATTCCAGTTCTGTTACCTTTCATCACTGAAATTTGTAGCAATTCACCAAGTACGGGGTTGGTACCCAATTGTTTTAAACAAGCTGTTGTTAAACCCTTGCTGAAAAAATCCACATTAGATTGTAACTTCTTAAAAAAATTCCGTCCTGTGTCAAACTTGCCATTTCTATCGAAAGTTCTGGAACGTATTGTTTCCATTAGACTAAAGACATTCTTGTAATTTTTTAGATGAACCTTTACAATCTGTTTATAAACCTGGTTATAGCACTGAGACTGCTCTCTCTCAAAAGTAACAATGACGTTTTACTTGCTCTGGACTCCAAGCATGATGTATCCGTCATTTTTCTAGACCTTTCAGCTGCTTTTGACACTGTCAATCACACTATTTTGTTAAATCGCTTACAGTATCGCCTTGGTATCACTGGTACTGCGTTAAGTTGGTTTAAGTCATATCTTTCAAATCGTAGACAATGTGTAATTGTAGAATCTGCTAAATCACCTTGTAAAGTTATTCCGTTGATACTGGTGTACCTCAAGGTTCTGTCCTTGGACCTATACTTTTCAATATTTACACATCTCCTCTCTGTGATGTGATTTCTAAGCACGGCTGTAAATACCACTTTTATGCAGATGACTGTATATGGTTTTGCACAGAGCACACTATGATGTTACAATTACGAATCTTGAAGCATGTATCTCTGATGTCAGAAACTGGATGTTTTCTAAGTTCCTGTGTCTAAAAGATGACAAAACTGTGATTGTTTTCTTCATGTAATGATCCCACTGATAGTGGAGCAAGCAAAATTCGTACCGGTGATGCATTGATTCCAGCTAAGTGTAATGCAAAGTCCCTGGCTGTTCTTCTTGATTCATGTCTTTCTATGAAAACCCACGTTGGCTCGATTTGTCAGTCCACTATGTTTCACATTCGTCGCATTGCCCTCATCTGTAAATATTTGTCTAGGACAACTACTGAACAGTTAGTTCATGCTCTAATAACCTCCCGTATCGACATATGTAATTCTTTGCTGTACGGTATACCTCAATATTCAATTAGTCGTTCAACACATACAAAACATTGCTGCCAGGATTGTTACCCTTTCAAATCGTCATGCTCACACAACTCCACTTTTACAGGAATTGCACTGGTTGCCAGTTTATCAAAGGATTACTTTTAAAATCTTGATAATCACTTTCAGATGTATTCATGGTTCTGCCCCCAAATATCTCACAGAAATGTTAAGTCTTTACACCCCAAGGCGTAATCTACGTTCGGTAGAGCATTTCAAGTTGTGTTCGATCAGAGTGAGAACAAAGAAATATGGTGACAGAGCTTTTAGTGTCCGCTGCTCCCAAATTGTGGAACGCTCTTCAGCTGAGCATCCGTTTATGTTCAAATTTAATAGTTTTAAACGTTTGCTAAAAACCTGCCTTTTTAGACTTACATTTTCAAATTAGATTTTTATGTTGTGTTTGATTAAAATTTTAATTTTCTTTTTAATATCTGAAATTTCATGTTGTAGACATTTTTAAAATTGCTCTTGTTCATTTACTTTTTAAAGTGTATTTAAGCGTCTCTGATCACTGTTTTTATGTGGATTTAGACGCTATAGAAAAAAATTATCATTATTATTATTATTATCATTATTATTAAAAATTGCCAGGGAATGTAATTTCATTTAAAAGGACTTCACTGGTCACAGTAGATGTTTTTCTTTACAAAAATGATTTTAAGATATTCTTCGTCGTCATAGGTGTTCCTAACTATGTGCAGGCTATTAAGTAACATACAGGGCGCTATTTGAAAGATAATTTCGTTGAAACATGTTGTCATTATGTTTATGGACGTTGGGACGTTAACAATTACATCGGCACCTGTATCATTAATATACAAGAGGTTTAGCCCAAAATAAAACAATAAAAATATTCATACCTTTAAATGTTGGCCTTACTGACGTCATCTGCAACTTCATCCCAGCATAGTTTGGGTAAGAACAGTTACTCTTGACACCGAGAAAGCTGCGTTTATACATTTCATTCAAAATGAAAATATTTCTGTCTCTTCATTAATATTTACATTTTACAGTTATTGAAGTTAGTAACTTTACACCTCTATTGCTTGTAAATGTTGATCAAAGTAAAAAATTGAAACTAGGACAAGGGTTGTGATAAGGCACTCACTAGGATTGTGGGATTGCAATGGCAGCAATATGTGTGTCACAGAAAAAAATTGTTATCGTCCTACGGAGTTCATGCATTGATATCGTCAAACTGCTCGTTGCCACCCACAGCGTTCACTGCTCGAGCAATAAACTTTCAGATCTAATATTTTCTTACAAGTGAAGGCATCTCATTGTGACATGAGGCAGAAATATTCATTCTTCTTTGGTATGCAAGTACCCTTGTGTTGCTGTCAGTGTTTGTCTCCAAAACAACCACAGTTGGAGAGTCAATTACATCACTGCACTTGGTAACTTAACCTTTGAGTGTTGTAATTTTCCCACGTAAATTTTTGTGCAACATTTTACCATTTTTAATTAATTCTACTGTAATTTTGTTTCTATACTTTTTGACCAAAGAGCGATAAACTTTCATTGGCAATAGTTTTTAATAAAAATTTTGGAAAAATATGAAAACACTGTCTAGATCTGAAAAAGATTGTCTGCATAATATTTTATAGCCTAGATTCTATTCGTCCGCTTGCCTCCGTACCTCCGACCCACAAAAATTGACTTAGGCACTGAAAGGTTTGACAAAGGTGGCTAAATTTTGAAATCTCATATATATTTTAGTATAATTACTATTATCATCATCATCATCATCAACACCAATTTCATCACTATTTGCTATTCATTGAGGAGTGCTGACAAAAAATTCTTTGTGTGTGATGCAATTTTCTCATGTCTACTGCTCTACCACAGCAATGTTTGAAATAATTTCTTTCAACATTGATGCATGGACATCACCCTACTAGTATGTCATAGATATGTGGGTTGATTACTTTTACTGATACAACTAGGGGGTATGGTCAGGTGTTTTATGATAATGCACTGGGACTTTACAAATTGAAATCAGCAAATGTACGTAATATCGACTTTCAACCTGTTAAATTTAACCCACTTACACAATAACCAGGACAATATCATTGACAATGACTTGTTTATGACAAGACTTTTTCTTGATTTTATTCATTTATCATATAAACTACTAAAAACAACTACAAGAACAGGAAATTCAAGTCACCCATGCTATGGGAAAATGACATTACAAGCTCTATTGGCATAAAAATATTAACCAAAGTTTACCATGTTGTTTTATATTTCAACAGGTGACATATCCTCTAATGCAATGTTGCCCGGAAAAAACCAGTATCTTTGATTACTGACTTAAAATCAGAATCTACACTGTGGTGTGCTAGGGCATCGATGCTTACATTCAGTTAACCTTGTTTTTAATTCTGAATGAAGGAGTAGTCTTCAAAGAAAATTACCAGAGTTCCACTCAAATGGATAATATAATCTCTCTAACATTTCATAGCATTTTGATTATTTTTTTTGCAAAAACATGTGCTTGTTCATATCCCATTAGTGTAGTGAAATACTCAGTGGTAGCCTTGCCAACACAACGCATTTTGCACAATCTCTGTGTGTAGATATTGCTGACAAATGAATTCTAGTCTGGCCTACAATGCAAGATTTAAATGTAATAATGAACCCTTTAAGCGTCAAAGGAAATTTTTGTCGTCTTAATAAAATATAGCCTGGTCACTTTTTTCAGATTTTTTCCAAAAATAGCCACTGAAAAAATTGGTAAAATGTTGCACTTACATTTTGGTGGGCAAAACTACAGCACTCAAAGCGTTAGCAATAAGCAAACTCAGCAACAATATACCACGAGATTTTGACTAGTTCACGATATGTATGCACTTGCTTTCACTAGTGCATATACGGTTGTTTATCGCTATTACATCATAACAGTATATTGAGAGTCTGGAGTGAAATGACAAAAGTCGAAATTTTTCTCTGGCTTAGGGCTTTTACATGTTCCAACTGTGCTACATTATGAATATAGCATTTTTATTTTCATGTCTCAACCAATTAGATTGCTCTATTGCACCATCAATATTCTGGTATGATATAATATTGGATATTACACTGACATACATAGTGTATAAGGGTTAAATATCAGGCATTTCAGAATAGTTTTGGGAGACATTGTAATTTACCATCAGAGCACATAATACACACAGATATAGCCAAAATATCTGTGATCAACGTAAGACCTTAATTGCTCCCATGTCATATGTGATTATGACAAAAGAATCTGATGTAATCTGAAAAGATTTTTTTTGAAACTTAACCAGACCGTGGCACTGTAAAGAACAGATATGGAAATAACTGAAATAGGTATATCTTGTTTTTGTTCACAAAAATGAAGTGCTGTGGAAATTGCATCATCGTTTGCACAAATCAAACAGGAAAATTTACACTAAATTTGAAAGCTGTTGGACTAGCATTTTACAAAACATATGCTGTTCTGAGAAAAAAAGGAGAAAGGTGTTCAAAAAGTGTTCATGAGCAAACGACATGGCAATTTCACCTGTCAACATTACATCACTTTTATGGCTCTATACCTGAGCTATCACACTAACAGTTCTGAAAACTATGTTTTGACAAAAAATGACAAAATTAGGGTCAACTTTACTTATCAAATTTCTTCATTATTTTGGATGCAGGATCCATTGGACTATTCCTTCCTAAAGAGTAGTCCTTTGACAAAAATGATGAAAAAAATCCCCAAAATACATATTTCATGCTAATTTGAATAAATATTGAATGCATTGTCCCTACCAACATGTATACCAGTATCATAGACATGTCACAAGTGGAAATTTTTGCAAATTATGAAAAAATACCAAGTTTTTTTTTAATTCTGCAAGCCACATCTATGAGATTCCACTCAGTTTTAGATAATTATTCGAACATTCCTTATACCAAAGCTAGTTACATTTGGTGCCATAATTTTTGAGTTATGCTCTCCACAAATTAGGTCAATAGACAGACTGACACATGCACAGCCTGACTTGGTGATGACATTGGCCCCTTGGTGTACCTGGGACACACAGGGGCAAAATGACGTTTATGGTCATTTACATTGATTAGAATCTTTCAACCTTTTCCATGAAATTTTACTGCCAATGCCATGCCAATGAAGTCATGGTTGCTGCAAAAAAATACACAGAGATTAAACTTAACCTTTGCACCACCATGGTTTGGCCAAACCCTATTGTTTTCAATAGTTGTTGTGAACCACTTCATAGGGAAACTTGGTGAACAGGGTCACAACATTGTTTTATCATTCATGGTGGTTGGATTCACAGTTCAAATAATTCACAACAACTTTCAAGTTACAATCAAATTCACAGCGACTTTCATACAATGTTGTGCAATTTGAATATTTTAAAAATAACAAGGGTCTGTATTTCAGGCATTAAGAGAAAAAGTTTGCCTTCAGACTATTTTAACCCTTCAAGTCCATATAGGAATTTTCTAGAAATTTCTACAAGTCATTTTTTTGAATTTCTGGAAATTTCTCATTGTATGTCCTACTAGTATATCAATACAGGAAGTTGAGGTGGAAGATCACATGAAACATGCAATGTTTTTGCTATTCTTTTTCAATCGTAAGTGACATACTTTCATCAAGGCTAGAATGTTTGAAAGAGAGACATCTCTCTCAAATTGATGGTGCATCAATTTGACGTGCAGAGTACAGTAGATACATCAGAATACAACTGGACTGATGAGATGTAGTTCAATTCCCGCATTCACTGTATGGAGTTTTCAAATTACAACCAACCATAAAAAGTTTTTCCTGTAACCTTATGGGATGGGACATTTATAACCTGTTCACCCAAATTCCCTGTAAAAAGGTCAAAAAATTACCATTGATAACAATGGGCTTGGGCTAAACCATGGTGGTGAAAGAGTTAAACAGGCTTCAAAACAGAAAATCATTGTTAAAATGTGAGAGTTTGGAACTCTCACAGTACATTTTAATCCAATCCCTTCACTAATATTGTAATGTCATCCCCAGTGTGTTAAACATAATGATTACCCATACATGATATCGGCTATTGATTTCCAATTGTTATTTTCTGCTCTTGTTAATGTTATCAAATATTTTTTTATTGTACAGCCCTTTTTTATCTTCAGGGAGTTAATGTGTGTCAAATAAGATTTCATTAAAGGGACAAAGTTGACCATTTTTCATGAATTTTGTTTGATGCAAGATACTACTCATATTGTTTGACATGTTGAAATATACTGAATGAATGGGTGACCATGCATATATTCGAACCCGGTTTTGGAAAAATTAAATGAAACCATCGCAAAAATGAATAAATGGTCATGACCATTCATTCATTATCGCGATGGTTTCATGTATCGTGTCCAAAAACGGGGCCGAATATATGCATGGTCACCCATTCATTATCTTTCAGCACGTCAAACAATACAAGTAGTATCTCGTATCAAACAAAATTCAAGAAAAATGGCCTACGTTGTCCCTTTAATGTAAAGACAGTGACAATCTTGTGAAGATGGTCAAATGTATACATTCCTTTTGCATGAAAAATTTCCAGCTTTAAAGGAGAGGTATAGGGGTAAGTTTTTACTTTGATCTCCTCTTGTGAGTCTGCATATGACTTTTTAAATATGCATTCAGTTTGAAGGATGCACCGCACACTTCACAGATGAATGGTCTTTCTTCAGAATGAAGCTGAGAGTGAGAGTGCTTTTTCAGGGTTCCGTTTTGATTAAATCTCTTGCCACACACTTTGCACTCATACGGCTTTTCGTTTGTGTGGATCATGATGTGACGCTTAAGTTTTCCATTGTCTGCGAAGTCTTTGCCACATATTTTGCATTCAAATGGTTTTTCCCCCGTGTGAACTTGGATGTGACGTAGCAGATTCCATTTTTCAGCAAAACTTTTGCCGCACACCTTGCAGTCAAAAGTTGCTCCAGATCTGGCAAGTCCGAGGTGAGAAATGAGTCGTGATCTCTTGGGAAAAATCTTCTTGCAAACTCTGCACTCTAATGGTGCTTCCGGTGTGGAAATAGTCGGTGTGGAAAGAAGAAACCCATCATAATCCAGGGTCTTTCCGCACTTTTTGCATTTCCGAAATCTATGAATCTTCCTAACGTGAAGTTTAAGTGACCAAGCCCGAGAGAAACTCCGTCCACAGGAGGCACAGTTGAATGGCTTCTCCTGAGTATGAATCAAAGTGTGACGGCCAAGTGTATCCTTTGTGGCAAAGTTCTTACCACAGACCTTGCAGTAAAAAGCCTTGACACCCGAGTGCACTAATGAATGATGTTTAAGATCAGATCTTGTCAGAAAGTCTTTTCCACAGACATCACATGTGAACTGTTCTCCAGAGTGAACTCTAAGATGCACAGCCAGACGTTGTTTCCATCTGAAACTTTTGCCACACACTTCACACACGTGCTGGTTTTTATCCGCATGAATTTGCATATGCACAGGCAGGTACCCTTTATCGCTGAAACATTTCCCGCACACTTTGCAAGCAAACGGTTTCTTATTCTCATGAATTAAGCTGTGACGAGCAAGTGATGAACTTTCTGCAAAATTCTTCCCACATACATTGCATGGATAGACTCTGCAGTTTAAGACCCTCTCATCTTCTGGGTTGTCGGCTTTGTGAAGTACATAGTGATTTCTCAATGTCAGCCTACTCTTCAATGTTTTACCACAAATTTCACAAATGTGAACCTCGGAGTCATCGTGGGTCTTGGCGTGACGCTGCAGCCTGCGTTTATCAACGAAGCTCATGTAACAAACGTCACATGTGAAGTTCTTTTCAGTGGCATATGTTACCATATGTTCACTGAGACTGCTTTTATACTTAAACGCTCTATGGCATGCTTTGCATGGAAATGGTAGATTACTTGAATGAACTATCATATGACCTTTGACACTTTCTTTCCGTTTAAAGCTCATGCCACACACCATACAACTGAAGGGTTTCTCCTTGGAGTGAATTGTGAGATGATACATTAGGCTGCTGTTCTGAGTGAAACTCCTGCCGCATATTTTACACTCATATGGTTTTTCATTGCTGTGGATTCTCATGTGAATTTTCAGGATTTTCTCCGTTTTCATGGTTTTGCCACAAACCCTGCAATCCACTGATGAATCATTCATCGGATTTTTCTTCTTTGTATCTGGATTACTCATTTCCTTTGATGTTGCTGCTTGCTTTTTCAAGTCTTCTAGAGTGGCATGAATGCTGTCACAAAACACCTCCAAGTGCAAATTTGTTAAAACTGTACTGTGTTCAACGATACAATATGGACCTGAAACATGAAATACAAGATAAATAGTTACACCTCAGTACCAGTGATATATATATATATATATATATATATATATATATATATATATATATATATATATACACACACACACACACACACACACACACACACAGAGTCTCCTTCAAGTATAAGCCCCTGGTTCAGCAACACAACACTGTGGTTATACTAGGGGAGGGGCTTATACTCCAGCAAGCCATGTTACATGTATATGTCATTGTTTCCATCAAATCTTCACACAATTTTATGAAAAATTTGATCAAATCTAAAAATTGCCATATACATTTGCATTCAAAGCACTGAACAGCTAGTGCTGGGCAGTCATCTGTCAATGCTGGTAAGTAATTCCTTAAGGAGGACGGGGCTGTCCACCACCGTTCAGCACGGGGAGAAGCCTGGACAAATTCCTAGACCAATCCATATCACGCCTTGTCTATGTAGATGGGGTAATTCATATTCATGTGAGTTTAAATTAAAGATATATGATGAAGTAGCTTTAGTGACTGGTCAGTTTCTTTGGCCTTGGGGTGGATTTTTTTTTGCCGACGTCAAAAAGTGGCTGACCCCCTTATTCCAACTTTAGAAAAAACAGGGTGACCCCTATTCCAAATTTTGAAAACAGGGTGACACCCTACCCCTTCCCCCTCCCGTATGTGCAACAAAGGTAAAAGAAAAGGTGGAATATTAATTCAATAAATAATATATATCGTATATAAATAATATATAAAATATATAAATTCAAAAACACACTGACCCCCAACCCTAATGGGTATTTCAAAAACATTATGACCCTTCCCATCACCAAAGTCAAAAATAAGGTGAAAACCCCGACCCCATCCACCGGGTTTCCCAAATTTTGGAGAACAATGCAAGAGGAAAAATTGGGTCCGTAGCCCCACAACAGTCTGTGTTCTGTCTGCCTCAGGGTACTTATGAAACCAGCTCTCGTTGCAGGGCTGTGGAGGGGAGCGTTACCTAGCCGGGAACACACAGCGCTGCCAGTGCCATGCAGAGCTACTTACTATGAGCAT
>LD353325.1:54024-74860 GCA_001465055.1 Ptychodera flava
TATTATTATTATTATTATTATTATTATATTTATGAGCTGAACATTATGAATTTCTCCATGATTCAGGGATTCAAACCAGAAACTGCAGATGATACACGGAACAAACAAAATTTAAAAAATGACCAAAGTTACAGCTAATGGATCTTTAAATATCACTTCGGGGGAGAACAAATGTAGGAAAAAAAAATAGGAAAACCACGTGACCGAATATCACTTAAATAACCTTCGAATTTAACGTTGCCGTTTAAACAAATGACCAATGCGATAATTCATGACCGTTTTAGTACAATGCTCCATCTAAACAAACAACAGACAGAGAGAGAGAGAGTGGGTTTCTGAAGACATCAAAATGTATTGTCGACATTGGTTTTAGAAAGGATCATTAACATTCAAACGTTTTTCTGAAATGCCTACCATCAGTGTGTTGTCAATTATCAAATATCTGACTTAGAGGGACAGCAATTGTAACTTTGTTGAAATTATATGTTTCAGTATTTTGACAAGACACTGGAAGAAAAACAATAACAATAAAAGTATTTGTGAGAGAACGCGATGGGAACTAACCTGGGAGAAGAAATGTCTGTTTAATCTGCAAATTTAAGATAATCTGCTTTTCTTTTTAAGTTATATACTTATTTTTATGTGTAATTTGTTGTATTGTAACATTTAGCCATAGAGCACCAAACATTTTTGAGAAATTAGAAAAATATGAAGATCCAATTGTCCCAAATTAGTTGCAATCGTCTGAAAGGGGAAGTTCACCAAGGATTATTTTTACATAAGTGCTAGCTTTGTGGTCATGTACCCCGGAAAAGCTATTTTCACCATTTATAACTCCTGCGATTCTTTACAAAAACCGATAAAAATAGTACAGGAAGTTGCATTTAAGGGCTTCATCAACTCCATGTAATTTGAATCATGGGAAAAAATTTCCATGCTTGGAGCTTGCATTACGTAATATGGAAGGGACCATCTTCCGATGGGAATGGCATTGTCCACTCACCCATGCTGTACTATTTTTACCAGTTTTAGTAAAAAATCGCGCGAGTTATAAATGGCGAAAATAGCTTTTCCGGGGTAAGTGATCACAAACCTAGAACGTATGTAAAAATCATCCTTGGTGAACTTCCCCTTTAAGAGACAGAACATAAAAAATCGAAAATACATGCAAAGTTCCATTCAATGAACTTTCAACATATTATGATTAGATGATTAAGATCTAGGGAATGCCACTAAAGACACAATGCAAGGGTTGAAATAAAATATGATCATTTCAAAATATTGTAACTTATGCGACTTACCAATGCCCACAGCGGACAGGCCAAATATATGCACTCTATCTGTTCAGATTTCATCAGATTAGTTACAGCTTCCGCAGATATTTCTGCAAATTTCCTTATCACTTTTCGACGCGATGCACATTCATTCTCACGGTGCTCACGGCCAAAGAAACATCTGTCAATCATAGCGAAACTGTACTAGGTTAGTCTGGAAACATACAGGAATGGAAATCAATAAACATTTATGTACTTTAATAGTATAGGTAATTTGACGAAGTTTGCAGTACTTTATTAATGTGATGCTTTCATATTTTTTGATTTCATTGTCTAGATATTTCTGTTTAAGATATTCGCCCTTAAAAATGAAAGACAAACTTTTGCAACCATTCTCTTTCAAAATCAAAAATAAAAGGTTGGGGGGGAGGGCACCGTGAAAATGTTGGTTCTAGAAACAAATTACCCAGTATGTAGCGATATTTTAAATTCAAAAGGGCCGCCAACCCTGTTTAATCATTATGGCTGAAAATGAAATTATAGATTTTCACAAAACTTAGCAATGTGAAAAAGTAATTTATGTCATTAGCTTGAAAATGAGCCCCCACAAGTCGGATAGGCCAAAAGAATTTTGTAAGTCAGAATATCTGTCGCCGAGGAGCATTCTATCTCAAACATGTGTTAACGTAAAGTACAACAGACATGCCGGAATTTAATAAAAGAGAATATGAGACGCTTTTTAGAACACTGTGAACCTCATTGTCGTCAGAGATTTTACTTGAGTAATATAAATGGCCTTTAAAGCCCCCACTCAGTTATCAGATTTATCTAATATAAATATTATTTACTTGATAAAATAGTCAATGGAAAACAAAAGAATGACAAACTGTTAATGGGCTGTTGACACATTCACTAATGCGAGAACCTGGGATTGAGAAGGGCGCCTTTAAGGTAGAATGCGTCTCGGGGACAGAGAGTCGGACAACTTGTTGGGTTCATTTTAAATCTTTACGGCCCTGATACGGCTTTTGCGGCCCGAGGGTGCAAGGGCCCGTACGCCGTACGACCAAGGGCCGCAAAAGCCATATCAGGGCCGTAAAGGTTTTATCATATACCTTATGAAATGATAAGTATGTACTTAACATAATATTAAGTATTGTTTTGAGATAAAAATTCGTGCGATATAAAAAGTCATCGCCGTTTGTGTCAATTTTTCAGAAAAGCGTTGGCCGCTTCGCATCGCGGATTGACATACATAATGATGTCATTTGTTTACCTGCAGAATTCTAGAATACGCAAAGGAATGTGCGTAAGCAACAGAGATCCAGGTTAAAATCGAGGTATACACTTAGGATGGGCCTACGATCGAATACGCTTGATTTTAGAAATATTATATGTCACCGGCGCGACTCCACTGTCACCACTACGATCTAAGCGAGCAGACGTTTCCCTAATCGCGCTGGCTTTGTGTACGAATAGAACGTTTGCCGATAGCAACGCGCGTAGTAACCAGAATTGAGGCAGTTCATATAGTTCGCTGATCACTGCGTCTCACGTGACTAGCTAGACGCATGTGCTTGTCACTGAGGCGGGGACCAGCCAATTCATATAGTTCAAAAATGCACGCGATTGCCCATATTTGGACCCACAAAATTTGACGCTGTCATCCAAATTTGGGCACCGGGCAGGGGCGTGATACGTAAATTGGCTGGTCCCCGCCTCAGTGACAAGCACAAAGAGGCAGGTAACGGGAAACCGCCATGTATCGAATTACGAAATCTGATTGATTGAATCATGGGGCGCTGTCATGCTAAAATTATCACAGTTTCAAGATGCGAACGTGGCTAGAATTTAACCAAGGATTTAATTACCATTCTTACAAGTTTTGAAATATTGGCAGCTACCAGATTAGACTAAAAAGCACGTGACAAAAAATGATGCACTATGTGCGGGCATGCGCAATTAACAACTTCCGGGAGACCAAAAACTGTCTCATTTCAAAATGGCGGTTTGCCTGTATTCGCGTCTTACTACGTGGTGCGTCTAGACACGTGAGACGCAGTGATCAGCGAAGATACGTCGAAAAAAATGCACGGATGTGAGGGCGCTTTCTCCCATAGCTTTACACAGGCACATGAATCAAGGAAGTTTATGAAGTAAATGAAGTTTTGACCGGCTTAGGTTGTGAAAGTCGGGAGTTTCATTTTCCCTATTAATTTTTTTTTTAATTTTTATTTAATCTCGAACCAACAGGTTGCCCCAATAACAGGTTCGTTTGAAAATTAAAATATAATACAAAAACGAAAAATATATAACAGTTACAACGTAAACAAACAGACGGGAGAATTCACATAAAAAACCAAAAAAACAACAACACAGTGAAGGATACACAGAAATACATCCAGAAAAAAGTAATTATTCAGAAAAAAGGATCTTACATAATCCATGACGAAAATTACTGAAGTTATTAAAAATATCCAAATTTAGCTTGTTACAGATAGAATTAAAATATGTCTGAGCTCGTGATAAAAATGAGTGTTTCAAGATATTCGTACGTGCTGACACTGGTCTAAAAAGAACAGCACGACGCAAGTTAAAAGCAGGAACGTTAAAATGAATCTGTGCAAGAACATCTGGAACGCTATAAACTGAGTGAAGGATTTTATAAAGAAAAAAGGGTGTCTAAAAATTTTCGCCTGTTCTCCAATGTGGGAACGCGAAATTCATAACATAGGTTACTATACAGAGCCCTCGAGTAAGCCATCGATGTACGGAAACAAAGATACTTGATAAATTTTATTTCGACTCTTTCTAATTTCTTTATCAAATGTAATTGATGAGGGGACAAGATGGGTGAGCAGTATTCAACGTGGCTTCTGACGTAGGAGACATACAATGTTTTTAAAACCTTGATACTATTAAAATATTTACAAGAACGCTTGATAAATCCAAGCATTTTAAAGGCCTTTGAAACAACATGGTTAATGTAATATATAATATTATCACATGCACAAGCCAAGTTTGTCGTCTCCGAACAAAAAAATACGGGATTTATTCTCTGGTCGTTCTACGTCACGACAACCCGCGTCTATGTCATCAATTTTGGTGCGTCGGACCTTTTTTTTGTCGATCTTCGGTGTGCTCGTAAATATGTAAACAAACAACATGGCGGCCGATGTTTCTCCCGTGATCGCAAGTCATGTAATGAAATCGATATTTTCACAGACTAAGACATTACTAATCCGAACAATGTAAACACACGAGTGTACCGCGTGTATACTCCGAAGAAATTACGTGAATAATTTGCGGAAACAACGAACTCGAAGCTGGTCGCGTATACCGTGGGTTCCGTACGCATTGCAAACAGGGTCAGGCGCGACGTTTACAGTGTTCGCGCCGTCGAGATTCAGTCGATATTTGTTCCCGAAAAATAGCGTATCTTCGTCAATGATAAATTTCTAGGACTATGCTGTCTTTGAAATAGAGTATAACTTTGCGGAAGGTAGCCTACGTGTACACCGAGAGCTGTCATTTGCTCCACACACGAACGAACGTGAACACTAACGCACACGACGGACGACTGGAATGATTGACAACTTGTGCACGGCGTACTGATATTTATTCCTAAAGTAGTTCAAAAGTTTAAACGCGGAATCGTCATGGAAAACATTTTATTTTGCGAAAAATAACGAATTCTTGGCTTGTGCATGTGATAAGTATATTATTCCCTAATATTTTCGGAAATTTACTCGTGACGTAATGACCGTGTCACCACTCGTCTTCGACTCGTGGTGACACGGTCATTACGTCACTCGTATTTTCCTTCGCTGAACGAAGAAAAATATTAGGGAATAATATCTAATAATACAATGGAAATGAATTATTTAATCGTTCGATCTTTCCAACTATTAGAAAAAGCTTCAGAACAGCTGAACTTTAGATTTAACCAGTACAAGTAGAATATACCTGGTTATCAATTCCGTACATATCTGTTTCCATCAAATATATGCAGGTGAACTTCAATTTTGCAAGGGTCTAATTTTGCTCTATTAATCTTCACGGCCCTGATACGGCTTTTGCGGCCCGAGGTCGTACGGTCGAGGGGCCCGAGCCTGCCGAGCGTGCGAGGGCCCGTACGCCGTACGACCGAGGACTGCAAAAGCCGTATCAGGGCCGTGAAGGGTTTTATCATATACCTTATGGAATGATATATATGTAGTTTACATAATATTCAACATTGTTTAGGAGATAAAAATGCGTGCGATATCAAACATTCATCGCCATTTGTGTCAGTTTTTCATAAATAGGATAGCCGCTTCCTGTTGCGGATTGACATACATAATGACGTCATTTGTTTACCAGCAGAATTCTAGAATGCGCAAAGCAATATGCGTACTATTACGTGACCAACAGAGATCAAGGCTGAAATCGAGGTGTAAGAAGACAAAAGCGTGATGTAAGTTTCTTGCAATTTATGCTGAACAGGCACGCACTTAGTATACACAGGATTTGACTAGAATTTAGAAATAAAAGCCGATGTTACCGGCGCAGCTCCACTGTCGCCACGCGCAACTACGATCTGAGCGAGCAGACGTTTTCCAAATCTCGCGCTGGCTTTGTGTACGAATGGAACGTTTGCGGATAGCAACGAGCGTAGTAACCAGAATCGAGATAGTGCAGAAATGCACGCGATTGCCCATATTTCGGTACCGGGCCGTGATACGTAAAAAAATGCACGGATCTGAGGGCGCTTTCTCCCATAGCTTTACACAGGCACGTGAATGTAGGTATATGATAAACTAATTTTTAGTACGGTTGATAACTATTATGTAAATCCTAATTTAAAATCAGAACCATTAAAACATGCGTAACTATCAACGAAAGTCCTGTGGGATTGATACATTAAAGAATCGTATTAGGCCTACATACATCATTTCTGCACTCTGGTTTCTCCAGTGGTATGCTAGATACTGTTTTCCTTGGCAAATCTTCTTTGTGAGGTCATCGACAATACGTACGACGTTCGGTGCTGGCACTAGATGCTTGTCTATGAGATTCTGTAGTTGTTCAGTGTTATTGAATTTTATGTGTACCAACTCATCAATGGAGAGCGCGACACAGCTTTCGGTTTTGGTTATTGACACCACTTTATCTAGTTGCATTTGTTCCAAATTTATGACTTCATCTTCGCTTAGTAAATCGACTTCAACCATATCAGTATAGATCAATTTCCTAACGTTTTTGTATTTTTCCCTTTCTCCGGCCCAAAGAATGACTTTAGTATTGTTGCGATTGCATACACTTTTAAATGCTCCAATGGTAGCAACTGGCACCACCTGGGACAACATATCAGCGTCGAATGTAGCATTAAACGGCCTAAGATGCTCTTTAGTATATCCAGCAACATGCCCGCCGTGAAGGAAAAACGGAGTCATCACCAAGGTCCGATTTGTTAGATATGACATCATAATACCTCTTTTGAATCTTCGATATTGGTGATTGGCCCCTCCCATTGCATTTGGTCTTAAGGGTAACAAATACCGATTAGAGTAGATCTTGGGTTCGTTTGTCGCCGTTGATTGTTTCGGCTTCATGCCGACATTTTCCCTCCGATCCTGGACAGCTGTAGATTCAACATTGTTCTTTGCGTCAGGTCCATGACGCTCCTGTGCAGATTGTTGATGTTCGTCTCCAGTTCTGACATTTTTCCAGTGCATAAGCTGCAGATGAAGTATATAAGAGGCGAAATAGGACTCAATTAAAATTGATTATATGTATATAATTGTGTTTTTGCCGTTTGTTCTTCAATATCGTTCATCAGGACAGTAGGCTTGTACCCCCCCCCCAAAAATAAAGATATTTTGGGGAGACATACCTGTCAAGGTAGAATGTACCCGAGGCAAAAAAACTGGACTCTGAAACTTTTAAAGTGCACTTTTTTCTCTCACTTGTAGCTGCTCATTGGGTAAATAAAGTTTTATAATTAACCGGCTTACGTATTTAAAATTGGAAAATTTTTAATTATTTTCCCCCAGAGTTAGCACAGACATTGCGGCTGTTTTGAAATTTAAATATCTGGATAATTGTTTCTCAAGTACCAATTTTGCACGGTGAGCGTTGATTTATGTTCTTGACATCGGAAGGGAATTGTTTAAACGTGCCCTTGAGGAAAATGTGGACAAAAGTTTAAGTCTTTCAACTTCGAGGCGTAAACTACCTTAAATAAGAAAGACAAACAGTCATATCAAATGATTATAGAAACAGTTATAACATATCATTTTCGCCATTTAAACATTTGTCATCTCAGGTTTTGAAAATATATTCTTCAAGCTACAGATCATTAACTTCTTGACAACTTCAAGGCTCGATTTCATACGATGGAGTTGAGCTAATTTCCTATCTATTGTTGAGTCTTACACAATCTTGATCCACATGTGACAGATGTTAGCTTTGCTTTCCCTATGCACTTTTTCTAATGTTTTAGATACATTTAAAATTTTACTCTATATGGCTAAATATTTATATTTCCAACTGAAAACTGGAATATCCATTTCGAAAAGAAATGTTACATGAAATAAATGCCTTCACTATTTTGATCGGCCAATTCAGACTTGACTGCGTTGAATAAAACAGCACGATAATCTTGTTTTCCAGATGGCTTCATATGAGATTTGTGTCTTTAAAGTGGCACTCCCACTTGGTAACATTTTTAAAGCACATTTTTTTAATGCCAACGGTCGATATTTAACGTGGCGACTGCGCGCGGATCACGAGATATCGATAAAAACATGTCCTCAAAAAGTAAAAGTTTGAATTCCGGTGGCCCACCTAAATTCAGCTTCAGAACATCGAACGTTCGGCACTGGGGCCATTGTCAACTAAGCTATGGAGTAAGAGTCTACGCTAACGCTGCTGTACGCCACAGTACCACTCGCGTCGGTGATCGGTCATGCTCCCCGGGGGAAAGCAGAGTCTTGTCTTACGGACTCTGAGAAAAAATGGAAAACAAAGTTCAATTCCACCAGAATTCGCATAGGTGACGAGCACAGTTACGTGCGGTTGATACATAGCGGCCGCCGAGTGGACGCATACCACGCGCGCGGCGTACTGTGCGGCAGACGACAAAATGTAGTCATCAGAGGCGGCTTATATTTGACACGTAAAAACTGATGTTTATGTGGTATTGGTTAAAAATATAGTACAACTGATTTGGAACAATGGAAACGACAAAAACTGAGGAGAAGTTTTACAAAACTTACCTGAGGTAATGGCATAATCCTGTATATAAAGTCTTTGCAGTGTGAAGTAAATTAATTGCGTCGTTCGAACTTATTGTAGACTCCCTAGAATATCGTTAATCAGCACAACAACAGACCTTCGGGGGATTTCGAGTCAAAATCAGGAACGATCGTAAAATTTCGGGACGTGAAAAATACGTTCGGAAAATGACATGTTTTTATCGATATCTCGCGATCCGCGCGCAGTCGCCACGGCAAATATCGACCATTGGCATTAAAAAAAATGTGTTTTAAAAATGTTACCAAGTAGGAGTGCCTCTTTAATAACACGTCAACATTTGAAGGTCGTTCGACCCGTTAGGATTTTCTAAAATGGTTTTGCACTTTGTTCAGAAAAAGTCCTCGCAGATCACTTTTTTCTTGGCAAACCAATGGTTTTTTTTGAAATGGCTACTTGTCGATTTCATATCTTCATTCCATTTCACCAGCTCCCTGTACATTTTGTAAAAAGGGACAGTTACACTAAATAATAACTGTAAAGTCCTCTCGATTGCATAATGACCTAAGGTAAAAAAGAAAAGCAATTAGATGGAGGCAGTCATAATTCATGTTATGTTGATTTGATTTCGGTATCTGTTGAAACTTAGTATCTAATCCCAGAAACAAGAAGGGTTTCATATATTTGGTTCAGTGCGGTGATAAAGAATTTCGTACTTTTCCTGATAGTGACGAAGAGACAGGACCTCCGTTTGTATAACATCGTTCTGTCCGATGGTCTTACTTTGAATATCAATAGAGACTACAACCTCTAGCCCTGACGTACTTACTGCTAAGCTTTGTGGCAAAAAGGTTATCTGAAGTGCTTAATATAAATCATGAATTTCGCCCACCGCGAACTCTTTGTTCAAAATACCATCATCGTGAATACCTCCCATACAGCTTATCCAATGCCTGTACAATCGGGGAAAAGTCGACTGTTTCATCGGCCCATTAATAATAGCCTCGCTTTTTTGCTTATGCTCACGCAAAATCACAGTTTTTACGCCTTTAATCTCACCAAAGAAAGAACAACAACAGCATCCGTTCAAAATAACTACTACAGGAATGTATGAGGAAACACTTAACATATGTGTTAATATTTTACCTCTTTCTGGATAATATTTCATCAGCCAGCAGGTGGCTGGGGATAATGTAACAGACTGCAAAGCCCAGTTGTTTGGTGACGTAAATCAAACGCGCAACATTTGAGAGATTATGGATAATCGTCGTAAAGTTGGGGAGATGAAATGGGTGATTTCTTATGCTTGGTAAGCTGGTGCGCAGTACCTTCACCCACACCTGTGGCTGGCCATATTTTACTACGTCTAATTCATCATGATCTGCCGCAGTACAAAATCAAATTTTTGCGAATCACTTAGCATATAGAGGACAACAAATTATGAACGTGTTGCTGGGGTTTTGTTAACGAGATTGAAACCGAGGAAAACAACTGTTCTATGTTATTCTATTCACCGTCATAGAGGCACACTTATAGCTACTAGCCATCAACAAAGACTTTCTATAATATTAAAATACCTGCACTCACAAATGTTATTCACTATGTTTTACCCTTAGCCCAGGGGACAGATATTCGGACTTTAAATTTTTCTAGAATACTTTTCAAGTCTACTTCTTGTGAGGCCCGTTGTTAGAAACGATTTCATCATCTTAGTTGTACAAAAATTGAAAATTCTATTTTTCCATAAAGAGTAGAATGGCGGCCATTCCGAGTTACAAATATCGGTAAATGTAACGAAATTTGTTTCTCTAGTACCAAACTTTGCACGGTGACCCCCGATTTTCATTGTTGATTTGATAAGAGAATGGTTGAAAGTTTTATTCAGGAAAGTTTGAGCAAAAGTTTAAGTCTTTCACTTTCGAGGCACAAACTAACTTAAGAAAGAGGATGGTTGAAGTTTCATCGAGGATGAAAGTTTGAGAAAAAATGTAAGTCTTTCATTCTCGAGGCAAAGGTTGAGTTTAGTAATGAAATCATCAGTACATAGATGGCGTTCGGTTTAACATAATGTATGGGCTACCATCAGGCTTGCTTATGGTATTACATCCAGGATACTCAAGGCACGACATCTGGTGAACAAATTGTTTGTGCAAAGGCATTTTACCAGAGAGAGACGTTTGCTTCACGGTAGTATGCGCCTAGAAACTAAAAGATTAAAATTTTTCTAAACATTTCCGAGCGGACATGTATATTACCCTGAGAGAATGACGCCATGCACAATGAATTAACATTTTCCAACAGAACGGACGTGACGAACAGTCCAGTTACAGTATGGTATGAAAATAGGTCGTATAAAAAACCCCAAAACATAAAGACCTTTAAAGTGATATTCATCACCTGTAAATGTCACCGAGGAAATTGATTTTAATCCTATAATATCCTGAATTCGATGTAAAACATGTTATAAGACAACGCAAGTAAAAGACAAACATGTATATTTTATTCGACTTTTTATCACATGCAGTCATAAAACAATTATTAAATCATCCTTACAGTTACATTATGAATATATATATATATATATATATATATATATATATATATATATATATATATATATATATATATAACAACGAACAAAGCAATACCAATCTATATTATAGAACTTCCTTCTATTAAGTTATATTCAACGCCAAATACTAGGAATACAGGCAGATACAAACTTGAAGAGTGAACGCGTGGATGTGCAGGAATGGAGAAAAGGAAGCCTTAGGTCGAATTTATTACATGCCTCATATATCGAACGTCCCACGCTCCATAGGATTCAATGATAACTTGTTGATGACATCGCAGGCTGCATAGTCATCATTTGACTGAACGTGAACAGGAACTATTTTCAACTCGATACTCTTGGGATTTAAAAATGATCGAATTACATGTTTGACATAGAAAATGCTGATTTTACACAATCGTGCAAAAAAAAAAAAAATCAGCAAACCGCATAACAATGATTTTAATATATCAATTATTTGTAGTATTCATGCATTAAACTAGAAAACGAAATTTATTACGCTGATATTATAGCAGCATCAGAAAACCAGTACCAATTAAGCTCTATTCATTCGGAGAAATATAAAACTAAAAATGTTACCACTTCAATGAGCCCACAACAGCTGGTGTGGTAATTTGTACTGCTGCTTCTATGCTTCCAGGGAGAGAAATTTGCTTCCCATAACAACCAATTGCTATGATATTTCGACACCAACAAGAATTTGTAGCATGACAAGTCCGAAATGAGGACTGTTGTATAAAGAGGTATGCTTAACAGCAAATAGGATTGTACAATGATAAGCGAGAAAATGAAATACTAATGTAGTGAAATGAGGTATTGCATGGTATGATATCCACAAAAGAATCGTTATTTAAACAGATAAATAGCAGATATTAGCAGAAGTTTGACTATGAAAAATCATAAATTAATTTTATATAAATAAAGTGCTCTTCTTTGTTGATATTTGTTTGCCATCATGTTTTGAAGATTGATCTACGCGATATCCAACTCTGAATACACTGAAACAGATTTACAAAATATGACTTGATCTCCATCAACTCATAGTGTACGCGAAAGCCAAGATATGGCACATGAGTGACGTCACTGTCGGCATTCACAATCATGTAGAAATAAGTGACATCTTTATCACATAGCTATCGATTTTGAACAAACATGTGAACTTAGTCGAATTGGTACTTAGTGACAAGTAACGTGCATGCCTGAGACAAAGTTAGACAGCAAATCAAATTTTGATTGAGTGTGACATTTCGAGAAGATAGGAACTACGTCGATTGGTGTCCATTTCATCACGATAACATAAACATTGGATTGAAGTGCAACTGAAGTAATTAATAAGGATTTATCAGTGTTTGCGGTAGTATAAGGGGATCGTTTATTACACCAGTCCTTCTGGGCGTAAACTTTCAACTGTGGATAATACAGTACATTCACATTCCAATAGGACATTTTAGTTCCAGCTGCAGAAATAACACAACGTTGAAAGCGAATAAAATCCAACGACAAAATGAACATATTTTATGTTGACAAATAAAGTTGTGAAACATCAAACAACAAACATAATATGTCGACACAAATGTGCTTGACATAATCCACACAAAATGTGTTGATAACCTAGACATGCTGTAATGATATCAACTTATTTAATCATTGTTTAGTAAACCAGGGCAACAAGTCGGGAAAGACTGTCGCTGAAAGATCTTTCACTAATTTGCTAGACATGACGGAGACTCTTATCTTTGCAGAGACAAAACACCAATGCCAGAACTCAGTGAGTGCCCTTTACAAGTGAGCTTACAGGCGTTTAACCACTCACTCCGTAAACATTGCTGATTTTGTATTTCAACACATTAATACTATGTTTACTAGCCCAAATCACAAATAGTCAGAACATGAAGACTTTATTTTTATTTGAATTTTTGAAAGAAAATTTCCTACAAGAGTTGACTGTGTTGTCCACTGATAAAAAATTGGTATTAAAATGGTCTTCCTTTCGAGCATGAGTTGAACCCGGGGTGAAATACGACCCCTTCTACTCCTACAGACTCTGATAGCACTTTGTTAATCACTTTAATGGCCCCGCAATCCAATGTTTATGTTATCAAGATTAAATTTACACCAAAGGACGCTGTTACTCTATGCCTGAAATGTCACACTCAATCGATTGACAGTAATTTAATTCCAAACAAACAAAAAAGGAACGAAGGTAAGAATTATGGGTCAAATTTACCAACAAATGTTGTTGACACCACTTACAAACAGTTACAGCTATTATAATACGTGAATGTAGGTTTGAATGTACTTCTAAAGGTTTTCAAAGCGCTACATGTGAGCTTTAGATACCATGTTAGTGTTTGATTTCGATCCTGCAATATCATAAATTCGAGATTATTTGAAATCATGTCCGAATACGATGATCACTCACGATCTTCACATTCAATAGGAAGGAAATCCGAATAAATACGTTTGCGAATTGTTTTATCGAAAAACCTAAGACAGTAATTTGTCACTAACACAAACATTTGTGATGATTTGAACAAATCTAAATGAGGCCATATTTGACACGTGACTCCGAAAAAAATATCACAGTTCTTTATGAAAAGGGTTCAACCTTCATTATCAGGACCTTTCACTTTTATTCTTTAAAATACGATTCTGCATGGAAATTTGACAAAAACGTTAGTTTCACGATATTCATGATTTGAGACAAACGACATACAGTTATAGAAAATACATACAGTTCGGACTTAGTTTCCAAGGAGCTATGCAATAGTTACCGTCTCTATCTGAATCAAATTAGAATTTACTTTGAAACCATTCAGTTTGATAAATCAAGGGAGCTGCAACACATAAACGTATAATTTGCAAGCTGATCAGTATTTTGTACTTCTGTACTTGTTTCATGTCTACATTAGTGTGATTTGAGCTGCTCTATTACAAGTAAAACTTGAATGTCATGCGAAAAGACATCTCCACGCAGACATCTGGGCTATGATAACATATCACTAGTTTCGCTGTTTCTATGTGCCGAAATATTTGTCAAGTTTAATTTTATATGTTAAGGACAGTTCTTCCAATCACTTGGTTGGACTGTGGTTGAAGTTACTTACCTCTTTTCGTTGCAGCCATTGTTTATGGACATATAAGCTAGTAGACACGATACACAACAGCACACAACCTTGCAATATATTCCTGTATGTGCGCTGCGACATGTTCTATCCTTGTCGGATGCAACAGATATGTCTCTCTTCTTTATTTGCATGCAGTAGACGAGAATGTCGTCACCAACAAAAAGATTTGGCCGACACAGTCCTGCCGATGTGCACAGATGTTGTTTAATCTTCTTTCCTAACCTCTGACATAATGTGACAGAATGAGACTCAGGTGGTGAAATAGACAGAGAGACAGAGATACCAGATACCCACTCAGACAGCAAGAAAAGATTGAAGCATTAGCACATATGGGAAGCCATGGCTGTTTAAGTGAAGTGAAGTGATGATTTGATGCACATTTTTTGTCCAGTGATTTGCAGTTGTTATGTGGTGATGCACGTTGGTTATATGGTGACAGGCATTTCTATATGGTGCCGCAGATGTGTTATATGGTGATCGGCATTTGTTATATGGTGATGCGCATTTGCTATATGGTGATGAGCATTCGTTATATGTTGATGGTCATTTGCTATATGGCGATGGCAATTGTTATTTAGTGATGGGCATTTGTTATATAGTGATGGGCATTTGTTATATGGTAATGCAGATTTGTTATATGGTGATCGGCATTTGTTATATGGTGATTGGCATTTGCTATATGGTGATATGCATTTGTTATATGGTAATGCAGATTTGTTATGGTAATCGGCATTTGTTATATGGTGATGTGTATTTGTTATATGATGATGGGCATTTGTTATATGGTGATGTGTATTTGGTATATGGTGATAGGCATGTGTGACATGGCAATTGTTATAAGTTTATGGGCAATCGTTATAGAGTGAGGTGCAATAGTTGTTATATAGCGATGGGCATTGGTAATATGATGATGGACATTTGTTATAATGGTGATGGGTGATGGTGATGGGCATTTGTTACATTATGATGGACATTTTTTTATGTTGTGATTGGCATTTATTATACAGTGATGTGCATTTGTTTTATTGTCATGTTCATTCATCATCTTATGATGTAGATTTGTATATGGTGATTTACCATCAGTATATTGTGATGTGGATACGTTATGCGCATCACCATATAATGAATACTCATCACGATATAACAAATGCTGATCACCATATAACAAATCTGCATGACCACATCGCCAATTATCGCCAATAATCTCAAAACCGAGAAGATTGTTAAGTACTTGGGGTTAATTTAGCTTCAAATATTTATTTGAATACACACATTGACAATATAGTTAAAGATGCCAATAGAACTCTCGGAACTCTACTATGAAAACATTGACTTTATCACCCTGGCTCGATCAGATTTAGAAGGCTGTTCATCCGTGTGAAATGCCCAAACGAAAACTCTCACTAATAAAATCGAGATGGTGCAACGAAGGGCAGCTCTATTTGCTTCAAAGAGGTCTAGAAATACAAGTAGTGTTACATCTATGGTGGAAAAGTTACAATGAGAATCAATGCAGTCCAGAAGATTAAAGTATGCTGTATAAGATGATCAGCAATTGGGTTGATATTCCAGCTTCCGACAATCTTTCGTTTCCTTCAAGGTGTGATCGAGTTATATACCGTTACCAGCTCCGGACATGTAACGATGCAACTGATACCTACAAATATGGTGTTTTCCAAAATGCTATTTGTCTCTGGAATACCCTGCTGGCTGTTGTTGCCGAAACGCATATGTTTGCTTCTTTCAAACAGGGTTTTTTAACAGTAAAAATCTAATTTCAGGGGTTGGTTGTTGAGTTTTTGGGCCACCACTTGAAATAGACTTTAATGAAACTTTGACGCTCTGCCGGAGGGGTACATCTCCGATAAAACTACTTGGCTGCCGAATTGGTTCAAAGTTGAAAGGCAGAAGGACAATGGGCTCTTATAGTTGGTTGGTTAGAAAATATGTGTTATTAATTGTCTTATCGAGGACTAATGACATTGTGACTACACTCCATCACTCATCAGTAATCTACACTCAATGAAAAAACGAAACATTCGATGGCAACTGTGTGACGTCTAGAATGGCAATATAACTTTATTATACTTAGACATTTGTATCAGTTTTAGAGACAGATTGATAAATAAAGGACTACATAAGCCAAGCTAGAAATAAACAGAAAAAATGCACTAGGGTAACGTGAATATATATATATATATATATATATATATATATATATATATATATATATATATATATATATATATATATATAAGATTTTCGGAAAAACCTTTTTTCGCTGACCAAGTAATGAACTTACCCAAGATACATTTATTAAAGGCACCAATAAAAACTGTAGAGTCAGCATTTTTTTCGAAATGCTATTTGTACAGAAAAGAATAATTATCTTGCTATATCACAAAATCTAGTAGAATGTAACTATAATAAGATACATTTTCCATATCACTTTTCAATCCAAGTCTTTTGTTACTGTTTCAAAAAAACGACAGTATTACAGGGATAGATCCTTGCATTTGAGTGTTTCGTTATAAGCTATTTTCATGATTCATGACCCAGTCTCCCTTTTTTTAGTGTCACAAGGGTTGTGAACTTCAACTTCAGGAAGTATGTGGCTCGAAAATGAAATACCTAAAGCCCCTGTAGCTGTAACTCTTGAAATTTGTCGACCTGAAAATGGCTTTCTTTTTTCTCTGGTTTTCTTTAAATTCTACAGATTTAATGGATATAGTCTTCTACCACCGAAAAATTGGACAAGTAAATTTAAACTTAAACAGTTCTTTTGATTTTCCGCCATTTTAAAAAATGGTAATATTACAAAGAAAACATAGCGTATGCTGTCCCAGTGGAAAACATTCAGCACTATGCATGCATTATATTGGACTACTCTATTGTTTCTATGAAGATTCCAATGCATATATGCACTGCGTACTGTGTTTTTTTGCTTTATTTGCATGAGGGCGCCATTTTATGTTTGGGCAAACATTTATTATTCATCTTGCTCAAAATTGCACATGTAGTCACAGTGGACAGCTTATTCAACCTGTATAAACACTGCTAAATGAGTATATTCCCATGAACTTATTTTGGTTTGGAAGTAAAATCACAAAAACAATGCAAACAAGATACAGCTATCGGGTCTTTAACCTTTCACTTGAATTTTCGTCAATAATGTTCTTTCCAAATCTAGAATAAAAACCATGTGTCGCCAAGCAATGTTTTGTAGCAGAGAAACAAATTACCTAACATTTACCGAAACTTGGCCGAAATGGCCGCTATTCATGGAGAAATTAAGCATTTTCTGCTGCCGGGACTTCTTTATCTGAGCAAGCCTGAAGGAACGTCCTCTGGAAGTTTAACGATGATATCCCTGATTTTGTGGCTTGTTCTTCCATTTACGGCTCTGTTGGCCTTCACCATACCGGACCAGTTTGAGTGTACCGTGCCGACAAATATTGCTGCTCCTACAAGTAAAAAATAATGGCAGCCATGTTATTAAATGTCATATTATCTTACAAAACTATATTGGGATTACTTCAACTATGCAAATTATTTGTAAGGTACGACGAGCATGTTTAATCTGGGATATCAATTTACCGTTCGACAGCTACAGTAAATCATCTACGGTGCTTTCCGCCTCGAAATTTATAGAATGTAACTTTTGATTATCTTTCCGTGGGGTAACTTTAACCATTGCGTTTAGAAATCAAGAATATGTCAGGTAACCATGGAAAATTTGGTACAGGGTAAACAATTGAAAATAACGCAATGTTTACCGACACTTGAAATTAAAATGGTAGCTGTAACTGTAACTCTGTTGGCGGAATAAAATGTTCAATTTTCACAAAACTAAGCCCAAGAAGACTTTATTTACTCCATGGGCTTCTGCAGGGGCCCCACCAGTGGTAGACCAGAAGTACAGTAAAAGTTTAAGAATCCCATTTTGTCTAAATGAGCCCTCACATGTAGTGGACCAAAAAATGCTGTAAAAGTTTGAGTGTCCGAATTTTTGAGCCAGTTGCAAATTGACAATGATGATAGCGGTGATTGATAATAACGGCGATGAGCTTATCATCATTGTTACTAGCATCATTATCGTGAAGAGGTTATTACCCAATTTTGCCTGTTTTTATGTGTCGTTATCAGCATGTGTGCCGCGTCAAACAGGAGATGAAGCCGAGTGTCTTGCGCAGTACAAATGACACGAATGCTGATACGACGCAAGGAAGTGACGATATTCAGTAATAACAATAAACAATTCCCTGAATTTTTACATGTATTAGCGAAAATCTTAAATTTTGTAGCCTTGCTTTTATTCCGCCAAGCGAAAAAATTTGGAAAAATTTGTATACAGAGGCTTCATTCATAATTTATCTAGTGACATATAAATGTAAATGAACATCATAAAACAGATGCCGGGAAAAAAATCCTCTGATGACGTCGTCGTGCATATCTCGACGTTAAAATCTCGTGGCTGATACTTTACGGTAAACGTCACCAGAATGGAGCGATACGTTTATGGGTATATGATAATATTTGATGTCCACCACACATCAAATAAAGCTTATTCTTTTGACATCCACAGTATGATGTGTATTTTGTGAGTTATATTAAAGTTCAGCTAGTTTCACGATAACGAAACTCACTCATGCAAATTTCTTGTTCTACAAGGGACAATGTGTAATAATCTTCGAGTAATGTCTGGTATTTCGTTGAGCCAAGAATATCGCCTGATGTAAAGATGCTTGCTCTCGGTATCCGCTTGGACAAAATATCCACCATTTCCTGGGAAGATCAAAAGAAAAACAATAGAAGGCTAAAGTCACAGATGTAATTGGAGATTATTACCCAATATCGCCTGTTTCTGTGTCGTATCAGTCGTGTCATTTGTGCTGCGTCAGACACGAGACGAATTCGAGTGTCTGACGTAGCACAAATGACACGAATGCTGATGCAACACAAGGAACATTCGATATTGGGTAGTAACCGATTTATCATATACCCATGCCCATAATTTTACAAGCAGTACGAATAAACCTGACATTTTAAGGCTTTACTTTATTAAGCCTTGTGCATAAATATAGGAATATTTATTTGAACAGGCTTCATTCATGAAGTAAGCTTGAACGACGAAGTCAACATCACGCGCGACATCACTGCAATTCCTCCATACTTCAATGAACCCCCAAGAAGAAAGACATCGAGATTAAAAAATCGTTATACAGGAGGAACGTTTTAACGTGCAATATGCTGTTACAATTGTAACCGATCAAAAACTGTCCTCAGCTTCAAGTCTATCCTGATTTTGATCGCACTCGATCGTCGTACGACACTCAGCTCGCGCGGAGACAGACTACCTTTGAGAGTTGCCATGTCAACAGTCGTCGCGCAGGGCATCCATTTTGTTTGTTTACGTCGTTTACCAAATAACTGCTAACGTAGTTCGGGAAAACTCCAAAACAGATGACGTTTATCGTGCATATCTAGACGTTAACCGTGAAATCTAACGGCTGATAATTTATGGTGAACGTCACTAGGATGAAGCAATATGGGAATGGGTATATGATAATTATTAAATATCACTTCAGGGAAGAACAAATGTAGGACATAAAAAATAGGAAAACCATGTGACCGAATATCACTTGAATAATCTTCTAATTTAACGTTTCCGTTTAAACAAATGACCAATGCAATAATCCATGACCTTTTTAGTACGATGCTCCATCCATCCAAACAAACAAACAAACAAACAAACAAACAAACAGACAGAGAGTTCGTGTCTTTCCGAAGACATCCAAATGTCTTGTCGAAATTGGTTTAAGAAAGAGTCATTACAATCAACATTCAAACGTTTTTCTTAAATGCGTACCATCTGTGTATTGTCAATTATCGACTATCTGACTTAGAGGGCCAGCACTTGTAACTTTGATGAAATTAACTATTTCAATTTTTTGACAAGACATTTGAAGAAAAATCCAACAATAAAAAGTATCTGTAAGAGAACACTATGGGAACTAACCTGCGATGACTAGATGATGAAGAAATGTCTGTATAATCTGCACATGTAAGCTAATATGCTTTTCTTTTTAAGTTAATATACTTGTTTTTATGAGTAATTTGTTATATTGGAACATTCAGTCATAGAGCATCTAACATTTTTGAGAAATTTGAAAAACTTGAAGATCTAATTGCCGCAAATTAGTTCCGATCGTGTTAAGAGACAGAACATGAAAAATCAAAAATACATGCAAAGTCCCATTCAATGAACCTTTTACATATTATGATTAGACGGTTAAGATAGGGAATGCCACTAAAGACAAAGTGCAAGAGTTGAAATAAAATGTGATCACTTGTGAAACTTACCAATGCCCATAGTGGACAGGCCAAATAGATGCACTCTATTTGTTCCTTCTTCATCAGATCAGTTACAGCTTCTGCAGATACTTCTGCAACTCTCCTGATCACTTTGCGACGCGATTCACATTCTTTCTCATTGCCCCCACGGCCAAAGAAACATCTGCCAATCATAGCGAAACTGAACCAGATTAGTCGGGAAACAAACAGGAATGGAAATCAATAAACTTTTCTGTACTTTAATTGTATAGGTAATTTGACGAAGTTTGCAG
>LD353325.1:86589-98998 GCA_001465055.1 Ptychodera flava
GTATCATATGTTTATTACCATTGGGTTTCCGGGTGGTGGCTGTGTAGCCACGGGCCGGCGCTGCGCTACACAGCCAACACGACAGAAAAAGCCCGGCGCCGGCGCACGGTCCATCGGTTTCAACTTGCAGCTACATGTAACTGTAACAGCAGACAAATAGAAACAGACTGGCAACGGGTGTTGTTCAAGGCGTGAAGCGGTTACGTAAGTCATCCATGTTCGCCTCGCCTCAGGCAGCTCTCGCCTCGCTTTTCCGAAGAGTGCCGACCATGCAACCTTCGATAGTTTCCGGATTTTCGCCAATTTTTAGGCAAAAGTATGTTCGGCAAAGTTTATGTTATTGTTGTCATGTTGTGCTGAGTGGAATCGATATGCTGGCGAAAGCGGGAAAGTTTTGAGCTTCGGGAAAGTGAGTTTTACCATTTTGAAAATTTCTCTCATATTTTTATGAATATATTGTGTTTACGGTGTGTTTCAACCAAATTTGAAAATCTTCTATCGATACTGTCTGGTTTTACTCGGTCAGTCATATCGTCTATTAAAAGTTGGTCATTGAAGGACGCGTTTATGAAACTGCGGGCGTGTTATGTTTTGATTGGCGTGAAGCAGCGTTTCTTCCCTGAGAGCTCACAAAGTAGTATGGTTGCTACGCGACTGGCGGCACGATGCCATCTCGTCATACTTTTGCATAATCTCGTGCAATTATCAACCACGAACAAAGGTCTCAAAAAAATCTAACACCTGTGAAGCTCATTTTAATATGAAAAGGCCATAGTCTACCGAAACGACCATGGAACAAAAGCCATGCCGCGTTGCTAGTCTGTTTCTTCTATTTGTCTGTGCTGTAACCGAGCCGACCGTAAAAACCAATACCCACAACTTCGCCAGACTATCCTCCCTTTGGATTGCTCTGGGCTTCTGGCCTTTGAAAGGACGTTTTCTTAACCAAGGCGTACCATAAAAAATTGTATTAGGCCTACGATACTATATTAAGAGTGGTTATAATTGTAGTTATTTAAAGGTACCAAGCGGGTATATACCCAATTCTTAGTTTCATGGTATCGTATCATATGTTTAGTGACTTTAAATAATGTTTTTCCTTGCTGTCGATGTGCTGGTAAGATTTCAGAGAAAATTAAGAAAACAAGCACAATGTTAACACTATTACAAATAAAAATATCATATTTCCGAAAGATTCCAAATAAAAATTGAGCATATGTAAATATACTTGTATTTTTGGCTGTGTTTGTTTTTTCACTTGCTGGCTGGTATGCTTTCTCAAAAATCCAAGGACGGGCAAACAAAGAATTTTCTTTAAATGGCCTTAGCTACCGCTTACAGATAGAGTTTTATTATTCTATACGTTACTGAATACACAAATATTTATTTGCATCTCAAAAATAGGCTTTTTATGGTCCACATCACAACATAATGAATCCATACCACAATATAAAAATGCCCTTCACTGTATAAAGAATGCTCATCATGATATAACGAATGCGCCTCACAATATAAAAATGCACGTCACAATATAAGAAATAGTCATCACAATTTGAATAATACGCATCACAATTTGAGTAATACACACCACAATATGAGTAATACACATCACAATATGAGGAATACACATCACAATATGAGGAATACACATCACAATATGAGTAATACACATCACAATATGAGTAATACACACCACAATATGAGGAATACACATCACAATATGAGGAATACACATCACAATATGAGGAATACACATCACAATATTACAAATACCGATCGCAAAAAATGCCCATTATGATTTTAAAAATATGTCCATCATGATTTAAAAAATGCCCATCACAACAAACCAAATGCTTATTATAATATTACAAGTACCCATTATAACATAAAAAATGCCCATCACTATATAACAAATGCCCGTCACTATATAACAAATGTGTATCACCATAATGAATTCCAAGCACCATATAACTTCTGTGCATTAAATCATCATTTTACTTCATGAAAGACAGCTACGGCTTTCCATAAATACAGACACGCACATTTATACAGGATAATTAAGAGAAATCGAAATACTTGCAGACAAACAGACTGATACACAAAGAAACACATGTTTGGCTAATTTTAAAAGTCGAGTAAAGTGAGGCGCAAAAAGAGACCGGTAGACTCTTAAAAATGAGGGCGCACTTGCCGGTTTTCATAAATAAATGCATTCACTTTTCGGGAAAATTGTGGTCCCTTGTCGCTCGTCCATCCGCCAGCAAAATCGAGCTCGGAGAAACTCAAATATATTCACAACATGAAGTTAGGAACTTCATAAAACTGGACAATTTATAAATCATCCTTCTGTACAATTAATACAATGATATTTTTGAAGGGGACAGTTGTAACAGGCCCATCTGGATAATTTTTGTGGGGATTTTAATTCATACTAGTGAGGATGACAGAAATTCTATGAATCTGCAAATTAAATACCAGCATTATCTGGTTAATAATCATGTCCCACATGTCAAACTGACATCGCTGTAATCATAATAACAGACCTATTTTTCACAAATAACAAATCACGTGTTTATAACTGTACAGTCATTCTAGGTATAAATCAGACAATAAAGGAATTTACAATGAAGCCAGCCTACGCACCATGAAGGCAAGGAAAGTAAAGATGAAAGTTTTTCATACAAACAAGCCGGTTACGATGAAGTGAAACAAGCACTGGTTGATTTTGAATCGACATATGAAGAAATCATCAAAGGTATGTCAGTAGACGACACTTGGTTATTTTTCAACGATAAACTTCCCTTCTCAATCGATACACTTACAACATCAATATTTATTTCTGGCAATGAAATTTTTACTTTTTCCTAAAACGCTTGATATCCGGGGGCGTTCCAAAGGACTGGAGGATAGCCAATGCCTCTGCCATCTCCAACAAAGATGACAGATATATATCTAGTAATTATAGATCAGTCTAATTAACAAATATCTGTGGTAAGATCCAAGAGTATATTATTGTGAGCAATATCATGAGATATTTTAATCTTTACTGCCCTGATACGGCTTTTGCGCCCCGAGGTCGTACGGCGGAAGGGCCCGAGCGCGCGACGGCCGCAAAAGCCGTATCAGGGCCGTAAAGGTTTTATCATACACCCTTTGGAATGATCAATATGTAGTTTACATAATATTCAACATTTTTTATGAGATAAAAATGCGTGCGATATCAAAAATTCTTCGCCATTTTTGTCAAATTTTTAATGCGGTGGCATGACGTAATTTGTTTACCTGCAGAATTCTAAAACGCGCAAAGCAACATGCGGTACGTGACCAACGGAGATCCAGGCTGAAATCGAGGTATAAGAAGGACAAAAGTGTAATGTCAATTTATTGTAATTTACACTCAACAGGCACGCACTTAGTATACACAGGATTTCACTTGTACAATTTAGAAATATGAGCCGATGTCGCCGTCGTGGCCCTCTGCACGGAAACACAAAGATGAGTACAGCCCATGTGCTTACAAAAGCCAAAATCATAACATGGCGAAATAAATTTTTCATTCCTATGTGACTGTCCTTTTTCAAACTCTATCTCCTCCCTCGATTTCGGGGTCAGCATATGCATGCAGTATGTCATTGGAATCCTATTTAGTTGTACAATGAAGATACGGTCTTAATTTTTCAAAATCCACATTTCTCGTCCAGCAACAGGCTAAGTATCATCAAAAATCTAATTTTCACCAAAGATTTGCGAAGAAATTAAAAAAAAAATGGTCATACAAAAAACTGAGACCATACGTTTACGCGGAGCAAGCACAACTATGGCTTCCGTACTCTTCAATGCACTGTCCATCAACAACAGAGAGAAGATAGCAAAAAATATCCCCAAAACGGTCAAAAAGTAGAAACTCGACTTCAATTGTTGAAAATTATGAATCTCCGGATAGAATAATGCTATAAAGATCCGGAAAAAACCATAAGAATGTACGCCTTCCGAACTATCCCATTGAAGTAACTGCGAACGAGGATGGAAAACATATATCCGCCCACAACCTCAATTTTCAGGTCGTGGCTATTTTTGGTCATAGTATTAGTTATATATGTAACGGCGCCCTCGGTGGCAGAACGGTGATTTCCGAGCATGCAAATCGTGTAGCATCATGGGATTAAATACGTAATGTGCCACTCACAACTACGATCTGAGCCAGCAGACGGTTTCCTTAAATCTCTCGCTGGCTTTCTGTAGGAATGGAACGTTCGCAGCTAGCAATGCGCGTAGCAACCAGTATCGAGGTAGTCCAGAAATGCACGCGATTGCCCATATTTGGGCACCGGGCCGGGGCGTGATACGTAAAAAAATGCGTTGAAGTGAGGCACTTTTCATAGCTTTACACAGGTGCGTGAATGTAGGTATCTGATAAGAACCAAGATCAAATATTTAAAGGGAGACAGACTGCCAAGCAGTCAGCGCGAAGCTGATGCCGATCCAAGTCTGTGCTTATATTCAAATCTAACGCGACTTGAAGACTATTTATAGAAAATTCAAACGTTGGTGGTGGGGGAATCAATGACCGTTGGCGATTTGAATCTACCGTCAGTCAAACGCTTGTATAAACTCTGTTTGCAGAATTAGCAAAGGGTGACAAAAGGTTGAGATCAGTTTGTGCAATTAATGTTATAGAAATCAAACATCGTACTGGCCAAAAGTTTGACTTCAAGGAGAACTCCACTAATGCGAGAACCTGGGATTGAAAATTGCGACCTTAATACTTGCCAGGGTTCGAATCCAATCGAAAATCTACTGAATTGGTAGACAGAATTGTCTCTAAGGCTGTCCTTTGGCCTGTAAAATGATGTTATGATGATAAAGTTTGTGTCCGATGTGTGAGAGCCAGAATGTGACTGCGAGTGTTTCATGAACTATACAGCGTGTGGTGTTGCATCTCAGAAAAAATAGTAACAATTTAGCTCAGTTATTGAACCACTCCTTTTAAGGGTTGGGATTAGGCCAAGCGCTTTTGGCTGCAATGTCTTTGCTACGTGACTAGCTGCCGTACGTTGTGGGTTTGAATCTGATTGAAACTTAATGAATTCTCACTTTATTACATAAATTATCATTATCTCTTGACAGAGTTAAACAGCATGACCTTGTTGCCCTCGACTTTAATAAGGCCTTTGATAGGGTGCCTCATGAACTTCTTCTTCTTAAGCAGCTAAACTTGCACGGTGTTATGGGTACAGTGCGTTCCACCTTGGTACCGCAACTAAACGTATGAGACGGACTCGTTTCACCATAGACCCTCGAGAAAAAGTTTTTCTCGAGAAAAAGTTTTTCTCGAGGGTCTATGGTTTCATCTACAACACAAATGATTAGCTCGGGTATCACGGCACATTTGAAAGTCACCGACTCAATGATTAATTAAAGTAAACCAGCATGGGGCAGCCGCCCTGTCTAGACTGAGAGATACACTTGATCTACAATGTGTGGCTTTTTAGTTAGTTTCTGTTGAGAATACCTTCACCTTTTGAACTCTTAGCTGAAATTGTAAAAGAAACAGTTACATTGTATATCAAGTCTAGTCAACTGTTTATCTCTCAGTTCAGACAGCGGCTGCCCCATGCTGGTTTACTGTAACTAATCGAAGAGTCGGTGGCTTTGAAATGTGTCTATGATGCCAAAGCTAATCGTGTGTTTTGTACGTGGATTGTGTCCGTCTCATACGCTGAGTTGCGGTACCTAGGTGAAACGCACTGTAATACACTGAAATAGGTACGCTGCTTATTCATTAACAGAGTGTGGCCGTTGCAAAATTTAGTTACTTGGAATATGTCAGTTTGGCGCCCTCATGAGCTCATCAGGGATATTCTGTGTAAGCTGGTACACGAGATGAAATTGACATGATGCTGTAACTACTGAATGTAGGTTATTAATATTATAGTAACGTGCTTTTGAGTAGTTTCCTCGCCGAATGCTTGGTTTTTTTCGGCCACAGTATCAGGTTTTCTTAAGTTAATCTGAATTAATATTATATAGGGCTCAGCCCTTGGTGTCGCGCCAGGGGTTAAGATTGGCAATGTTACTTGTATTGATTCATAATAAAATGTAATTAATTGTTACTTCATAAACGTTTATATGACAACTATGCCCAGTTTCCCTCTGATGAAAGCAGTTAACGTACGTACACGACGTCAAACCCTGCAGCAGAGCAGGTATAGATTTTCTGTAACGTGTAAAAAATTTGGACAAAAATTTGCAATTTTTACAATGATAACAGCCTATTGCGTTAAACAAGGGACGTATTATGCAATCATTATGATTGCAATGGTAACCGCACTGCCCACCTTCCACTTGCAAGCTGAAAACTATAGCGTCCCGTCTAAAAACTGGCAATTTTTGAATCTAATTATTGACACAGGGGGAGCTTTTTAAAATTAAATCCCAGCATTCTAAATTTGCGAATGCCCCCATTCATATGCACGACATTTTTCTCCCTTTATCTACATTAACGATATTTTGTATCAGCGACATGGTGCATAATAACATTTACTGGCTAATAAAAGAGGAATATTTTATAAATGGCATGTTATGTAATAGTAATTTGTTCGTATTTGTTTATTTACGAGTACTCAAAAAAAAAAACAAAACATGGCGGCGCCCATGAAAGAAGGGTATACTTCCGGTTACTCGCATAGTATATTATAAATATGCGCATGCGTAGTCAGTAAGCCGCTGGCGCGACTATTATAAGGGAGTTTGTACTTTATGTTATCAGTAAGATAAGTGAGTGAGTTTTGTCTCAATGGCAAACTGTACGGTCGGCGTAGACGTGCTTAGACATCGAAAGTGATGCAATAGTCACCAAAATCGATGGACCAGTAATTCTACCCTTTTTGAGCATAATGTAAAAGTGTTATGTCCTTGCTGGCGATCGTTTTTAAAGAATCGGGCAATATTTAAGCATTTCTCCTCCTCTTCAAGAGTTTGAGAAACTGTCTGGATGGCGAGACTCCCTCAAATGTGTTAGATCAAGAACTTTCTGTGTGAGAACAGTTTGCTGGAAAAGACTTCAGCCCGAGTGCAATATTTCAAATTGAGAAGAGAGACCAAATGGACTGTGAAACAAGTCTGTTGTGAAAGTAGTAATCTGTAGGGTTGATAATGAGAAAACTGATCATTGTTTGTGAGGATCTACATCAACGGGTAATCTGGAATATTCCATGTGTGGCGTCATCGCCTTGTGGTAAATAAAGGCCGAGGAAGCGTCGGCTGGACTGAACAACGATCGATCGCGGTTATCAGAACTGTAGGGAATTTCTCGTGGCTACTGCCAGGACTGTAGAGAATTTCTATAGAGCCAAAAACTTTGTGTTTGAATAATATAAACAGATAGTGCGATTCAATTATTTATTTCACTAGTGGCAAGTTCTGAGTTGAGTATACACATTACACCCTTTGTACTATAATCAGTGAGTATATCGTATAGTACCAAGAGGAAACTAATAATTTTTCGATATGGTATTTCAGTGTTTACGATTTTAAACATCATAGAGTAATTACTATGACAACAATAAAACTTCAAACACGCAAACATGTAGGGCACTAATTAAGTCAATATGTAGTTTATTTTCTGCCGATTTCATAAAAACATTCCTTTATAATAACTTTAAAATTGTCTGAAGGAAAAAACTTTTTTCCTGACCAAGTAATGAACTTACCCAAGATACATTATCAAAAGCAGTAAGACAAACTGCTGAGTCAGCATTTTTTCGACATACTATATGTACAGACAAGAATAATTATCCCGCTATATCTCAAAATCTAAGACAATGTAATCACCATAAGATACATTTTCCCATATTTTCCATTCAAGTCTTGTTTTACATTTTCAAAAAACGACAGTTTTATAAGGATATTTCCTTGCATTTGCATTATTAAGTTAATCGCGACAAGCTGGTTTCATGACGTGGTCTCCTATTTCAGTGGCATAGAGGTTGACCGACGTATACTTTAATGTAACTTAGCATGCGCCTCGAAAGTAAAAGACTTAACCTTTCACTCGAACTTTCGTCAATCATTCTCTTTCCTAATCAAGAATAAAACCATGGGTCACCAAGCACAGTTTTGTACTAGAGAAACAAATTACCTAACATTTACCGAAACTTGGCCGAAATGGCAGCTATTCATGGGGAAATTAAGCATTTTCTGCTGCCGGGATTTCTTTATCTGAGCAAGGCCGGAGGAATGTCGTGTGGACGTTTAACTATGTCTTTGATATCGTAGTTTGTTCTTCCGTTTGCGACTCTGTTGGCCATCACAAACTTTGACCAGTTTGAGTGCGTCGTGGCGACAAATACTGCTGCTCCTACAGATAAAAAAAGGTAGCCATGGTATTAAATGTCAAATTATCTTACAAAACTATATTGAGATTATGTAAACTATGCAAATTATTTGTGAGGTATGAAGAGCATATATCGCATATAAATTTACCGTTCGACAACTACTGTAACTCATCCACGGCGCTTTCCGCCTCGAAATTTAAAGAATGGAAATTTTGATTGTCTTTTCTCTGGGGAAACTTTAACCATTTCTTTTAGAAATCAAGAATATGTCAGGTAATCATGCAAAATTTGGCACAAGGATAACAAATGAACTAATGGTTACCGACACTTGAAATTAAAATGACAGCTGTATCTGTGCTTACTCTGAACATAAAATGTTCAATTTTCACAAAACTAAGCCCAAGAAGACTTTATTTACTCCATTGGCTTCTGCAGGGGCCCCACAAGTGGTAGACCAGAAGTACAATAAAAGTTTAGGAATCCGATTGTGTCTAAATGAGCCCTCACATGTAGTGGACCAAAAAATGCTGTGAAAGTTTGAGTGTCCGAATGTTTGTGCCAGGTGTTTACTCTACCAAGCAAATTGACGATGATGATAGTGGTGATTAATGATAGCAGCGATGATCTTATCATCATTATCGTAAAGAGGTTATTACCAATTTGACCTGTTTTTCTGTGTCATTATCAGCATGTGTGCCGTGTCAAACACTAGACGAAGTCGAGTGTATCGCACAGTACAAATGACACGAATGCTGTCGACGCAAGGAAGTGACGATATTGAGTAATAACAATAACCAGTGCCCTGAATTTTTAAATATATTATAGTAAACCTTAAAGTTTGTAGCCCTACTTTTATTCCGCCAAGCGAATAAATTTGGAAATTTGTGTAAACAGGCTTCATTCATAAACTATCTGATACCTGGTTTTCGCAGACGTCAACATGGGCGACAAATGTTCCATATCTCAATAAACACCATAAAAAGATGCCGGGACTAAAATACCTCTGATGACGTTATCGCGCATATCTCGACTTTTATCGTAAAATATCATGGCTGATACTTTACGGTAAACGTCACCAGAATGGGACGATACGGGTATGATAATATGATAATATTTGCTGTCAACGGTAATCCACAACACACCAAAGAGAGCCTATTCTTTCGACATCTGCATTATGATGTGCATTTTGTGTGTTATATTAAAAGTCTGCCACAAACTCACTCATGGAAATTTCTTGTTCTACAAGGGACAATGTGTAGTAATCTTCTAGAAGTGTCTTGTATTTCTGTGATCCAAGAATATCGCCTGATGTAAAGATGCTTGCTCTCGGTATCCGCTTGGACAAAATATCCACCATTTCCTGGAAAGGTGACCACGAAAAAAAGCGAGAAGGCTAAAATCACCGATGTAATTATCAAATATTACTTTGGGAAGAACAAATGTAAGACACACAAAGAAAACTCACGTGACCGAATATCACCTGAATAATGGACGAATGTAACGTTTTCATATAAACAAATGACCAATGTAATAATCCACCAACTATTTTAGTACAATACTCCTCTATCAAACGGACAGAAAGTAAGTGAGTTTCCGAAGACATCCAAATGTCTTGTCGAAATTTGTTAAAGGAAGGACAATTGCAATCAGGGTTCAAACGTGTTTCTTACTTGCCCATCATCATTGTGATGTCAGTTATCGACTATCTGACTTAGAGAGTCAACAATTGTAACTTTGATGACATTCAGTGTTTCAATTTCTGACGAGCTATTGAAGATAAAACAACAATGAAAACTATTTGTAAGAAACAGAATATAAACAAATCGAAAATACATGCAAAGTTTCATTCTATGAACCTTCAACATATTATGACGGTTAAGATATGGAACGCCACGAAAGACAAACTGGAAGGGTTGAAATAAAATGTGATCACGTCAAAATATTGTAACTTGTGAAACTTACCAATGCCCAAAGCGGACAGGCCAAATAGATGCACTCTATTTGTTCAGATTTCATCAGATTAGTTACAGCTTCCGCAGATATTTCTGCAAATTTCGTTATCACTTTTCGTTGCGAAGCACAATCATTCTCATGGCGCTCATGGCCAAAGAAACATCTGCCAATCATATTGAAACTGAACTACGTTAGTCGGGAAACATATAGGAATGGAAATCAATAAACTTTTCTGTAATTTAATTCTATCAGTAAGTTGACGAGTTATGCAGTGCTCATTTGATGTGATAGTTTCATAATTTTTCGATTTTCTTGTCTAGATATTTCTGCTTAAGGTATTCGCCCCTAAAGAAATGAAGGACTTAAACATTTGCTCAAACTTTCCTCAAGCAAACTTCCAACCATTCTCTTTCAAAATCTAAAATAAAGATCGTGAGAGGGGTCAAAGTGCAAATGTTGGTACCAAAGATTCAAATCACCCAGCATTTACCGATATTTTAAATTCAAAAAGGCTGTCACCCCTGTTCAATTATTGTTGGTGTAAATGACTTTCCAGATTTCACAAAACTGAGCAATTTGAAAACTTAATTTACATAGCTTCAAAATGAGCCCCCACAAGTGATAGGCCAAAATAATCTTGGTAGTCCGAATATCTGTCGCCGAGGTGCATTCTATCTCAAAAAATGTATTATCGTTAAGTACGACATGCATGCCCGACTTTATTGAGAGAATAAGAGACTCTATTAGAGTGCTGTGAAACTCATTGTCGAAATTGTCGTCAGAGAATTTACTTGAGTAATATCATTGGCCTTTAAGGTAGTACGCTACCAGTTTATATAGGAGAGCGCCGTCTTTTGTCCAGGATATAGTGATATAGTGCCTAGAATGGAATCGCCATGCTACGGATTAAGATATAGTTGATATCACGGTCTGTTGACACAAGGAGCTTATTCACCTTGGAAGTCCTCTTTGTTTTTGCATGGCTTGTGAACTTCTAGATTCCCAACATACCTACCTATTGATGGAAGCTTTTGGACTGTTATTGAATTAACCGCGAAGGAGAACAGTAGGGAGGACGTTGTATGTATTAGTTTTTCCCGCCGAACTGGCAGGATTTACTCAAGGAATTCGTTACCATAGCAACAGGACCGACGTGGACTCTGAACTCTGAACAAACTTTGGCGGTGCTATTGAGCGAACACGTGTTGAATGATATTTAACTTGGATAGAGGCGTGTCAAGATTTTTCTTTTCTGTTTCTAATCATTATTAGAGTGCAGTTAATAAATTACCATACAAAACTGCAACGCACCTCTACAACGTTCATTCCTTCGTTTGTTTGTTGTTTGGATAGTGAACCTGGTCGGTGGAAACAACTCATTTTTACAAAATTTGATGAAATGTTAATTATTTGGAAAATCTGTTTTTCATTATTAACAATGGAAATGTGTTAGTTAACCGTTCGATTTATCCAATTTTTAGAGAAAGCGTCAGAACAGCTTCACTTTGGATCTAACCGGTACGAGTAGAATGTATCTGGTTATCGTTGTCGTACACACATTACCTAACGGTTGTGAAAATAAGACTGTCAGGCATTTTCATCAAGAATGTGCAGGAGAACTTCAATTTTCCAAGGGTCTACTTTTGCCCCATACTATCTTTGAGTACAGTTGACGACTATTAAACAAATACTAATTTATAATTAGAACCATTAAAACATGCGTAACTATCAATGAAAGTCCTGTGATATTAATACATTAAAGAATCGTATTACATACATTTCTCCGCTTTGGTTTCTCCAATGGTATGCTAGATACTGGTTTCCTTTGCAAATCTTCTTTGTAAGATCATTGACGATATGTACGACGTTAGGTGCTGGCACTAGATACTTGTCGACGAGATATTCTATCTGACCCGTTTGTTCAGTGTTATTGAATTTTATGTACATCAAACCATCTATGGAGAGTGCGACACAGCTTTCGTTTGCGGTTATTGACGCCACTTTATCTAGTTGCGTTTGTTCCAAATTTATAACTTCATCTTCACTTGGTAAATCGACTTCAACCATATCAGTATAGATCAGTTTCTTAATGTTTTCGTATTTCTTCCTTTCTCCGGCCC
>LD353325.1:99071-121688 GCA_001465055.1 Ptychodera flava
CGAATGTAACATTAAACGGCCTAAGATGCTCTCTAGTGTACCCATTAACATGCCCACCAGAAAGGAAAAACGGAGTCATCACCAAGGTCCGATTTGTTAACACTGACATTATGATGGCTTTTTTGAATCTCCGGTATTGGTGATTGGCTCCTCCCGATGGATTTGGTTTGACGGGTAACAAATACCGATTAGAGTATATCTTGGGTTTGTTTGTCACCGTTGGTTGTTTCTGCCTCATCCGGGCATTTTCCCTCGGTTCTTGGACAGTTGTAGATTCAACATTGTTCTTTGAGTCAGTTCCGTGACGCTCCTGTGCGGAGTGTTGATGTTCTTCTCCAGTTCTGGCATTTTTCCAGTGCATAAGCTGCGGATGAAGTATATTGGATTCAAAAATAGGACTCAATTAGAATTGATTTGTATGCATATATTTGTGCTCTCTGCCTTCTGTTCTTCAATGTGATTCATCAGGATAGAAATTTATCTTGAAAAAATACCATTGCTCACAAATGTTATTCACTATGTTTTACCCTTAGCCCAGAGTACGACGTTTGGACTTTAAATTTTTCTTCAATACTTGTCTGGTCTTCAACTTTTAAGGCACATTTAAAGTTCTTCCTGTGAGAAGCGATTTGGTCGTCTCAGTTGTACAAAAATCGAAAATTAATTTATCTCTTTAGTATCAACCTTTGCTTGGTTACCCCAGATTTTTATTATTTATTAAGGCAGAACGTGCATCGGGGACAGATAGTCGGACTCTCAAATTTCTACAATTCTTTTCCGATCTACCACTTGTTGGGCTCATTTTGAAGCTCTTGGAGAAAGAAGGCTTCCACCGGCTTACATTTAATTTTCCCCAATAAGCTTAGAGTTAACAAAGGGATGCAGCCACTTTGAATTTCAAATATCGCAAAATGTTTGGTAACCTGTTTTGCTAGTTCCAAACCTTGCATGGTGACCCCGATTTTTATCGTTGATTTGGTGAGATAATGGTTAAAAGTTTCAGTCAGGAAATTTTGAGCAAAAGTTTAAGTCTTTCACTTTCGAGGCGCATGCTACCTTACTAAAGAGGATGGTTGAAGTTTCATCGAGGAGGAAAGTTTGAGATAAAAGTTTAAGTCTTTCATTCTCGAGGCATATACAAGCTTAAAATACGTTATCACTTTTCAATCATTTTTTGGGAAAGGTTGAGTATAGTAATGACATCATCAGGTACACAGATGGCGTTTAACATAATTGATGGGCTTCCATCAGGTTGGATTATGGTATTATATCCAGGATACGTAAGGCACGACATCTGGTGTAGACATTGTTTGTGCAAAAGTATTTTTCCAGAGAGGAACGTGTGCTTCATGTTGTTCGCGCCTAGAAACTAAGAGATTTAAATTTTTCTGAAACTTTCCGAAAGGGCATTCAAACTGTGTTTCTCTAACTGTCTATGAACTATACTCTTACCAAATCAAGATTAGAGTAAAAATCACGGATGACCGTAAAACATTCGTACCAGAGAAATTTTCTGACATTTATCGATTTTACTTATTCAAAGTGGTCGCCATCCCTGAGTTAACATTACGGGGAAAAATCAATTTCTGATTTTCATGAAACTAAGACAGAAAAACTCTCCTTACACAAAGAGCTCCAAAATTAGTCCCAAACCCAATTGAGACTTCATTCCAACAGCAAATCTGCGTTGTGTTTGGACATGAAATCGACTTTGGAGTGAAGATTTCTTGTACGTATTTATAGTGGTAATGGACATAAGGAAAGCTGAAATAGAAAAGGAGGAATATAAAACCTAGCATGATATTAAATATCACCATAAAATGGAAGCAAACAAATAACAGCTGGAAAACCTGGAATGTTTTCGAGTTAGATGATAAGAGCAGCCACGTTGACTGTATAAAATCATAAAACGATCATTTAGTACTGAAGTGTAGATAGTAAGTAGATGTCAGTTTGATATAATTTGTCCTGTAGTTTCTTAAAGAACCCAGTAAGAAACATTTTTGAAAAAAGTGTGACTTGGACTCATTGAGTTTTTTGTTTTTGAGTGAAGCTGACAAATAAGTATTTCATTGCAGTGACGTCAAACATTTACACGTCAAAAACAAGACATAGACATTACATGAATGGAAAACAGGCTATTCAACTTAGTCGAAGTGGACAGACGTAGTGACTGTAAGAAGAAATGATATGTTGTACACTCTACACATCAACCGAAGTACGAGGATATTGAGTAATGCTGGAAGACATTATTTCAGATGTTCTGCTTTGCAACCACGACATTTAATTAGTCTGGCAGAATGATGCCATGCATTATGAATCAACATTTTCCAACAGAACTAGATATGACGAACATGTTCAGTTATACTGTGGCGTGAAAATAGTTTGATGAAAACAAAATCATAAAGTGCTTCAAAAACCACCATAAAATTTAAGGCGATACCAAAGGATTTCAATGTCCGGAATTTTTAGAAACGCATGCTTATCTATATTCTCACCTATGACTTCAATAATCCTACAAAAAATCGGCTAAATCGGTTTACAATCTCATCGTGAAGGTTAATTTAAAGTGCTTTAAAGTCATATACATCATCTGTCAATGTCACCAAGGAAATAGATTTTAGTCCCAGAATCACTATGGGCAAAAAGGGCCCTAAATTGTTCAGTACAGCGCCCCCAGCCGGACAACGCTTGGGGCTGGTTGCTAGTGACGACAGCGAACATTGTATCAATTTCATTTCAATAAACTATCGATCGAAATCTGCTCGCCTGTCGCTCGTATTTTCAGGTTACGTCAGGTTACGTCTATGACAGCCCGTATATATTGACTTATGTACAATAAAATCTACGTATCTGTTGTTTTCTTCCACTCACATTGAATCGAACACAGTTTGTTGAGTATTGGTAATGCTTTTATGTCTCAGCGTATTTTGGCGCTCTTTGGACAAATTTGGCGCCATGAGTTTTATTTCCTTGGACTTTCCAAGGCCTATCTACATCAGAGAATTATCCAATGCTAAATACCAAGAATACAGACAGGTAGTACAAACTTGAAGAGTGAACGTGTGGATGTGCAGGAATTGAGAAAATGAAGTCTTTCGTTGAGTTTATTACATGCTTCATATATCGAACGTCCTGCGCTCCATAGGATTCAATGATAACTTGTTATTGATATCGCAGGCCGCATAGTCATTATTTGGCTGAAAGTGAACAGGAACTATGTTCAACTCGATACTCTTGGGATTTAAAAATGACCAAATTACATGTTTGACGTAGAAAATGCTGTGTTTACAAAATTGTGCAAACAAATTCAACAAAGCGCATAACAGTGATTTGAATATATCAACTATTTGTAGTATTCTCGGGGAACAACACCTTGTGTGATTGTTTGCACTGCTGCTTCTATGCTTCCAGGGAGAGAAATTTGCTTCCCCTAACAACTAATTGCTGTGGTTTTTCGACACCAACAAGAATTTATACTATGAGTTACAAGTCCGGAATGAGGACTGTTGTATGAAGAGGTATGCTCAACATCAAATAGGACGGTAAATTGATAAACAATACAATGAAATACTAATGTAGTGAAATGAGATATAACATATTATGAAAAACCACAAAAACTCGTAATGTAAACGGATAAATAACAGTGATTTAATGGCGGATGGTATGAACCAGAATGTTGACTTTGAAAAATCATATTTTTTAGGAATAAAGTACACTTCTTTGTTGATAATTGTTGGCAACTATGTTTTGAAGATTTTTACGCTATATCCCACACTAAATACACTCTTGCGATTTAAAAATGATCAAATTACATGTTATGCGATTCCCAACGGAAATATGACAAAAAACACGTCCGTGTACCGATATTCATGATTTCAGAAATGACATACAGTAATGCATACGGTTCAGACAAGACTTAGTTTCCAAGGAGTTATGCAATAGTTACCGTCTCTATCGGAATCAAATTATAATTTTTTTTGAAACTATTCACTTTGATAAATCAAAAGAGCTGCAACACATAAAACGTATGATTTGCAAGCTGATCATAATTTTGTTAGGAGCTAATATCTGCTGTACTTTTTTAATGTCTACATTAGCGTGATTTGAGCTGCTCTATTACAAGTAAAACTTGAATGTCCTGCGAAAAGACATCTCCACGCAGATATCAGAGCTGCGGTTACATATCACTAGTTTCGCAGCATCCACGAGCCGAAATATTAGTCACGTTTAATTGTATATGTTTAAGGACAGTTTCTCCAACCACTTGGTTGGACTGTAGTTGAAATTACTTACCTCCTTTCTTTGCACCCATTGTTTATGGACATACAAGCTAGCAGACACGATGCACAACAGCAGACAACCTTGAAATATATTCCGGTAAGTGCACGGCAACATGTTCTATCCTTTTCGGACGCAATAGAAATGTCTCACTTCTTTATTTTCATGCAGCAGATAAGGATGTCGTTACCAACAAACAGATTTCACCGACACAGATGTGCACAGATGTTGTTCTTTTCTTAATATGTAGTTTAATCTCCTTTTATGAAAACTATGCATAACGGAACTTCTAACCTCTGACATAAGATCATAATGAGACTCAGGTGGTAAAATTGAGAGACAGAGAGGCAGACATACCCGATACCCACTCAGACAGCAAGAAAAGACAGAAGGATTCATACATATGGAAAGCCGCAGCTGTCTTAAGCGGAGTAAACCGACGATTTGATGTACAGCTGTTATATGGTGATGTACATTTTTGTACAGTGATGGGTATTTGTTATATGGTGATGTACATTTTTGTACAGTGATGGGTAATTGTTATATGCTGATGCACATTTTTTATATGATGATAGGCATTTGTTATATGGTAATGGATATTTGTTATATGTTGATGGGTATTTGTTATATGTTGATGGGTATTTGTTATATGGTGATAGGCATTTGTTATATGGTGATGCAGATTTGTTATATGGTGACGGGTATTTGTTATATGGTGACGGGTATTTGTTATATGGTGGTACACATTTGCTGTGTGGTGATGGCCATTTGATATGCGGTGATGCGCATTTGTTATCTGGTGATGCATATTTGTTATATAGTGATTGGCATTTGTGAGGCCATCATCTTATTAATTCCGAGGGAGGACTGACTGTCTTGGGAAGTTGTGTGTCGGAAATTCCCGACTGATCTGCGACAATTACCCAATAATTTGGACCATGGCAACTGGGTAGACGTGGACTTTGAACTTTGAAGAACCCAGGACAATGCTATCGTGTTAAATGGACAGCATGTAGTTGTAGTTGAATGATGTGAAGTTTGACAGACACGTCGTCGTAGTTTTCTTTTTCCGTGGTTAGAATTGCCAGGTAGTCATTCTAAACTCCTTTTTACTATATTAATCACGTCCCCTCTCACACTATATAAGCAAGTCATGCCATATTAAGAAAATAAACACATTATAGAAAAGTTAGCAGCATGACTCGCTGGCTTTCTGTAGGAATGGAACGTTCGCAGATAGCAATGCATGTAGCAATCAGAATCGAGGTAGTCCAGAAATGCACGCGATTGCCCGTATTTGGGCACCGGGCCGGGGCGCGATACGTGAAAAAAATGCACGGAAGTGAGGCACTTTTCATAGCTTTAGGCTACACAGGTGCGTGAATGCAGGTATCTGATAAGAACCAAGATCAAATACTTAAAGGGAGAGCCTCCCATTAAAAGGACGCGAAGCTATGGCGGCGTCCACTTTGTAAGTGAACACCAAACAGGCAACACGTGGGCACACGCTCCACTTTTTCGTTTTTTCCGGCCGCAAACACGCAGACGGACTGCCAAGTGGTCAGTGCGAAGCTGCTGCCGATCTAACTCTGTGCCTATATTCAAATTCTAACGCAACTGGAAGACTATTTTTTAGAAAATTCAAGCGTTGGTGGTGGGAAATCAATGACCGTTGGCGATTTTAAACGACCGTCAATCAAACGCTTGTATAAACTCTGTTTGCAGGATCTGCAAAAGGTGACAAAAGGATGAGATCAGTTTGTGTAATTGATGTTATAGAAATCGAATATCGTACCGGCCAAATGTTCGAGGAGAACTCCACTAACGCGAGAACCTGGGATTGAAAATTGCGACTTCAATACTTGCCAGCATGGCTTCAGAGTGAAGCGTAGTTGTATGACTATGTGACATACATTGTGTTGTATGACTATGTGACATACTTTGTGGGTTCGAATCCGATCGAAAACCTACTGAACGTTCTACCCTGGGTTGATAGCTCTGGTGGTGGACAGAATTGTCTCCAAGGCTGTCTTTCGGCCTGTAAAGCGATGTATTCATTGCTCTGATAAAGTTTGTGTCCAATGTGTGATAGCCAGAATGTGACTGCGAGTGTTTCATAAACTACACAGCGTGCGGAGGGGTTGCATCTTAGAAAAAATAGTAACAATTTAGCTCAGTTATTGAGCCACTCCTTATGTGGGTTTGGATTTGGCCAAGCGGTTTTGACTGCGATGTCTTTGCTATGTGACTAAGTGTCGTACGTTGTGGGTTTGAATCTGATTGAAACTTACTGAATTCACACTTTATTCCATAAATTATCATCATTCCTTGACAGAGTTAAACAACATAGCCTTGCTGCCCTTGACTTTAATAAGGCCTTTGATAGGGCGCCTCACGAATTTCTTATTCTTAAGCTAAACTTGTAGGGCATTATGGGTACAGTGCGTTTCACCTTGGTACCGCAACTCAACGTATGAGACGGACACGTTTCACCATAGACCCTCGAGAAAAAGTTTTCTCGAGAGTCTATGGTTTCACCTAAAACACAAATGATTAGCTCGGGTATGACAGCACATTTGAAAGTCACCGACTCAAACCAGCATGGGGCAGCCACTCTGTCTAGATACACTTGATCTACAATGTGTGGCTTTTTAGTTAGTTTCTGTTGAGAATACCCTCACCTCTTGAACTCTTAGCTGAAATTGTAAAAGAAACATTTACATTGTATATCAAGTCAAGTCAACTGTTTATCTCTCAGTCCAGACAGCGGCTGCCCCATGCTTGTTTGCTGTAACTAATCGACAAGTCGGTGGCTTTGAAATGTGTCCATGATACCCAAGCTAATCGTGTGTTTTGTACGTGGATTGTGTCCGTCTCATACGCTGAGTTGCGGTACCTAGGTGAAACGCACTGTAAAACACTGATATGGGTACGCTGCATTTTCATCAACAGAGTGTGGCCGTTGCAAAATTTAGTTACTTGGAATATGTCAGTTTGGCGCCCTCATGAGCCCATCAGGTATATTCTGTATAAGCTGGTACACGAGATGAAATTGACATGATGCTGTAACTACTGAATGTAGGTTATTGATATTATAGTTACGTGCTTCTGAGTAGTTTCCTTGCAGGATGCTTGGATTTTTCGGCCACAGTATCAGGTTTTCTTAAGTTAATATGAATTATTATAAGGGACTTCGTACCTTATGTTATCAGTAAGATAAGTGAGTGAGTTTTGTCTCAATGGCGAACTGTACGGTCGGCGTAGACGTACTTAGACATCGAAAGTGATGCAATAGTCACCAAAATCGATGGACCAGAAATTCTACCTTTTTGAGCATAATGTAGAAGTGTTATGTCCTTGCTGGCGATAGTTTTTAAAGAATCGGGTAAGATATGAGCTTTTCTCCTCCTCTTCAAAAGTTTGAGAAACTGTCTGGATGGCGAGACTCCCTTAAATGTGTTAGATCAAGAACTTTCTGTGTGAGAACAGTTTGCTGGAAATGACAACAGCCAAAGTGCAATATTACAAATTGAGAAGAGAGACCAACGATTGCAAATGGACTGTGAAACAAGTCTGTTGTGAAAGTAGTAATCTGTAGAGTTGATAATGGGAAAACTGATCATTGTTTGTGAGGATCTACATCAACGGGTAATCTGGAATATTCCATGTGTGGCGTAATCACCTTGTGGTACAGAAAGGCCGAGGAAACGTCGCCTGGACTGAACAACGATCGATCGCGGTTATCAGAACTTTAGGTAATTTCTCGTGGCTACTGCCAGGACTGTAGAGAATGTCTGTAGAGCCGAAGACAAACTTTGTGTTTGAATAATGTGAACAGATAGTCCGATTCAATAATTGTTAATTTCACATGTGGCAAGTTCTGAGTTGAGTATACACATTACACCATTTGTACTGTAATCAGTGAGTATATCGTATAGTACCAAGAGGAAACTAATGAATTTTCGATATGGTATTTCAGTGTTTACGATTTTAAACATCATAGAGTAATTACTATGACAACTATAAAACTTCAAACACGCAAACATGTAGGGAACTAATTAAGTCAATATGTAGTCTATTTTCTGCCGTTAAGGTTTCATAAAAACATTCCTTTAAAATTGTCTGAAGAAAAAAACTTTTTTCCTGACCAAGTAATGAACTTACCCCAAATACATTTATCAAAAGCAGTAAGAAAAACTGCTGAGTCAGCATTTTTTCGCTATTTGTACAGAAAAGAATAATTATCCCGCTATATCTCAAAATCTAAGACAATGTTATCACAGTAAGATACATTTTTCCATATTTTCAGTTCAAGTCTTGTTTTACATTTTCAAGAAAACGACAGTGTTATAGGGATATTTCCTTGCATTTGCATTATTAAGTTAATCGCGACAAGCTGGTTTCATGACGTGGTCTCCTATTTCAGTGGCATAGAGGTTGACCGACGTATACTTTAATGTAACTTAGCATGCGCCTCGAAAGTGAAAGACTTAACCTTTCACTCAAACTTTCGTCAATGATTTTCTTTCCTTATCAAGAATAAAACGATGGGTCAACAAGCAAAGTTTTGTACCAGAGAAGCAAATTACCTAACATTCACCGAAACTTGGCCGAAATGGCCGCTAGTCATGGAGAAATTAAGAATTTTCTGCTGCCGGGATTTCTTTATCAGAGCAAGGCCGGAGGAATGTTGTCTGGAAGTTTAACTATGTCTTTGATATTGTAGTTTGATCTTCCGTTTGTTCTTCTGTTGGCCGTCACAAAATTTGACCAGTTTGAGTGCGTCGTGGCGACAAATACTGCTGCTCCTACAGATAAAAATAATGGTAGCCATGCTATTAAATGTCAAATTATCTTACAAAACTATATTTGGATTACATCAACAATGCAAACTATTTGTGAGGTATGAAGAGCATATATCGTATATAAATTTACCGTTCGACAACTACAGTAACTCATTCACGGCGCTTTCCGCCTCGAAGTTTAAAAAATGGAAATTTTGATCATCTTTTCCGTAGAGACATTTTAACCATTTCCTTTAGAAATCAAGAATACGTTAGGTAATCATACAAAATTTGGCACAAGGAAAACAAATTAACTAATGGTTATCGATACTTGAAAATAAAATGACAGCTGTATCTGTGCATACTCTGAACATAAAATGTTCAATTTTCACAAAACTAATCCCAAGAAGACTTTATTTACTCCATGGGCTTCTGCAGGGCCCCACAAGTGGTAGAACAGAAGTACAGTAAAAGTTTAAGAATCCGATTGTGTGTAAATGAGCCCTCACATGTAGTGGACCAAAAAGGCTGTGAAAGTTTGAGTGTCCGAATTTTTGTGCCAGGTGTTCACTCTACCAAGCAAATTGACGATGATGATAGTGATGATTAATAATAACGTCGATGACCTTATCATCATTGTTACCGGCATCATTATCGTAAATAGGTTATTACTCAATTTGACATGGTTTTCTGTGTCATTATCAGTATGTGTGCCGCGTCAAACACGAGACGAAGCCGAGTGTCTCGCACAGTACAAATGACACGAATGCTGTCGATGCAATGAAGTGGCGATATTGAGTAATAACAATAACCCATGCCCTGAATTTTTAAATATATTATAATAAACATTAAAGTTTGTAGCCTTACTTTTATTCCGCCAAGCGAATAAATTTGGAAATTTGTGTAAACAGGCTTCATTCATAAACTATCTGATACCTGGTTTGCGCAGACGTCAACATGCGCGACAAATGTTCTATATCTCAATAAACACCATAAAAAGATGCCGGGACTAAAATACCTCTGATGACGTTATCGCGCATATCTCGACGTTTATCGTAAAATATCATGGCTGATACTTTACGGTAAACGTCATCAGAATAGAGCGATAATGACATGGGTATATGATAATATTCGACATACGTATTATGATGTGCATTTTGTGTGTTATATTGCAAGTCTGCCACAAACTCACTCATGGAAATTTCTTGTTCTACAAGGGACAATGTGTAGTAATCTTCGAGTAGTGTCTGGTATTTCGGTGATCCAAGAATATCGCCTGATGTAAAGATGCTTGCTCTCGGTATCCGCTTGGACAAAATATCCACCATTTCCTGGAAAGGTGATCACGAAAAAAGCGAGAAGGCTAAAATCACCGATGTAATTATCAAATATTACTTTGGGAAGAACAAATGTAAGACACACAAAAAAATAAACACATGACCGAATATCACCTGAATAATGGACGAATGTAACGTTTTCATATAAACAAATGACCAATGCAATAATCCATCAACTATTTTAGTACAATACTCCTATCAAACAGACAGAAAGTAAGTGAGTTTCCGAAGACATCCAAATGTCTTGTCGAAATTTGTTTAAGGAAGGACAATTGCAATCAGGGTTCAAACGTGTTTCTTACTTGCCTATCATTAGTGTGCTGTAAATTATCGACTATCTGACTTAAAGAGTTAACAATTGTAACTTTGATATGACATTGAATGTTTCAATTTTTTCGACAAGATATTGAAGACAAAACAACAATGAAAATTATTTGTAAGAAACAGAATATGAAAATAACCCAAAAATACATGCAAAGTCCCATTCAATGAACCTTCAACATATAGACGGTTAAGATAGGGAATGCCGTTAAAGACAAAATGCAAACAGTTGAAATATAATATGATCATTCCATAATGTTATAACTTGTGAAACTTACTAATGCCCACAGCGGACAGGCCAAATAGATGCACTCTATCTGTTCCTTCCTCATCAGATTAGTTACAGCTTCAGCAGATATTTCTGCAAATTTCCTTATCACTTTTCGTTGCGAAGCACAATCATTCTCATGGCGCTCACGGCCAAAGAAACATCTGCCAATTATAACGAAACTGAACTAGGTTAGTCTGGAAACATACAGGGATGAAAATCAATAAACTTTGCTGTACTTTAATTCTATCGGTAATTTGACGAAGTATGCAGTGCTCAATTGATGTGATACTTTCATATTTTTTTCGATTTCCTTGTCTAGATATTTCTGTTTAAGGTATTCGCCCTTAAAGAATTGAAATACTTAAACATTTGCTCAAAATTTCCTGAAGGAAACTTCAAACCGTTCCCTTTGAAAATCAAAAATAGAGATCGGGAGAGAGGTCAACGTGCAAATTTTGGTACGAGAGAAACAAGACACCCAGCATTTACCGATATTTGAAATTCAAAAAGGCCGCCACCCCTGTTCAATCATTGTGGGTGAAAATGAAATTTCAGATTTTCACAAAGGTAAGCAAAGTGAAAACTTAATTTACCTCATTAGCTTGAAAATGAGCCCCGCAGGTGATAGGCCAAAAGAGTATTGTAAGTCCGAATATCTGTCTCCGAGGTGCATTCTATCTCAAAAAAATGTGTTATCGTAAAGTACGACAGGCATGCCGGATTTAATAAAAGAGGATAGGAGACGCTTTTAGGGAACTGTGAAACTCATTGTCGAAATTGTCGTCAGAGAATTTACTTGAGTAATATAATTGGTCTTTAAGGTCGAATGCGTCTCGGGACAGAGAGTCACACCATTTGCTGGGTTCTTTTTGAAATTTATGAAGTAAACAAAGTTTTGACCGGCTTAGGTTGTGAAAGTCTAGAGTTTCATTTTCCCCCTTAGAAATAATACAGCGATGGCAACCATTTTGAATTTCAATTACCGGTAAATCTGGGGTTCTTTGTAATCAGATGGGATTCCTTGATTGCCGTTATCACCAACACTACATTGCGAACCAATACCGAGTCACTGCATGGAAGCTGTACTTAGTTTGGGCAGAGACTCGACTCAGTCTAGGGAAATGAGTTTTTCTTGCTAGTAACCAAGACGATGTGGTTGTCTTTCTGAATGGCTTATTGCAATGCTGGATTTGTAAGGCGCTTTCATGGTGTATTTTTAAAGTTGAGGCCACACCAATTGTGAGACGGATTAGAAGGACCATCTGCTTTCCTCAATGGGACAGTGAGACATTCTTAATCTCAAGCTTCCATAGTGAAAGATTAATTCATTTAGAAGCCCTGTACTTACAGTTCTGATTTGAACTAGGAATGGAATTCTGTTCACCTTGATATAGTGACTAGGAATCGCCATGCCATGGATTAAGATATAGTTGATAGCACGATCTGCTGACTCAAAGAGCTTATGTACCTTGTAAGTCCTCTCTCTTTTTCCATAGCTTGTAAACTCTAGATTCCCAACATACCAACCCATTGATGGAAGCTTTTTGAATGCCAATGAATTAACCCTGAAGGAGAACTGTCTGGAGGATGTTGTATGTAACAGTTTTCTCCGCTGAACGGACTAGAGTTACTCAAGGAATCCGTAACCATGGCAACAGGACCGACGTGGACTCTGAACTCTGAACAAATTTTGGCTATTGAGCGAACACGTGTTGAATGATATGAACTTGGATAGAGGCGTGTCAAGAGTTTTCTGTTCTATTCCAACCGGCTAATCATTGTAGACTTTTTAATCACTATTAGTGTGCAGTTAATAAATTGCCATACAAAACTGCAACATAATTGTACTACACTCATTCCTTCGTTTTTTGTTGTTTGGATAGTGAACATGGTCGGCGGAAACAGCTCATTTTACAAAAATTGATAAAACGTTAATTATCCGGTAAATCTGTTTTTCATTATTAACATTGGAAATGAGTTACTTAATCGTTCGATCATTCCAACTATTAGAGAAAGCTTAAGAAGAGCTTCACTTAGGATTTGACCAGTACAAGATGTGTATTTTTTATATAAAGCATTTAACATCGTTAAGTCATGCTGCATTTATTTATTACAACTTTGATACGTAAGATATACCATTTTTTTGTGTACAAACGTAATATACAAGTAATGTTACCCCCTTTGCATTTGGGCTGGAGGCCTTGGAACGCAAATAAAATCATTATCATTATCATATCATTATCAATCAGTACATGTAGAGTGTATCTGCTTATCGTTACAAAAGTTAGACTATCAGACATTTCCATCAAGAATATGCAGGAGAACGTCAGGTTTGCAAAGGTCTAATTTTGCTCTATGCTAAGGGAGCCTTCAGTAATTACAGGGGGTGGGCCGGGGGAATTTCGCGAACACCTGTATCGTAAAATGTGACCCTCCGCCTATCCTCCTGTCTAAAATGTGACCCTCCCCCTTGTCCGACATTCTAAAACTTGACCCTCCCCCAAAAACCACTGCGGTATTCTCCCCCGGAATAACTAAAACAGTATCAGCTAATTTACATAACAGTTGGTTCAATTGTTATGTTAGGGACAAATTACAGAGGGGAGGGCTGGTGTTTTAGGAGGGACAGTCGCAATTTATCACGCAAGAATTTTTGAAGAGATATGTATTTCATACAGTTTAGGGAGGGTCATCATATTTTGTGCAACTATAAGAAGGCAAGATGTAGCTGATTTAGTGCTTCATCCAAAAATATCAAATCATAATACATGGAGTCTATCAGGCAAATTATTGACAATTTACCCCCACAAAACATGCCATGTCTGTATTTTATATAAGTTTGATAATGTATTTAAATTTAAATGTACTTTGCTTGAATAGGGAAGTAAAATGAGCATTTGTGTACAAAAAATTGATTTCTGAATTTCATCTAAAAAGTTGGTTCACTATCCATGGTGTTTATGATGAAATTATGAATAGTTTTTTCCAATACAAAAATAGGTAAATATTTGCATTTGTGTACTCTTGATTATTGATATTAATTTTCTTGATTAGACTAGAGTGGTTACAAGACTATGGTTGTGTAAGAAATTTGATTTTGGAATTTTACCAAAATGTCATTCGATACACTATGCATTGGGGTCTATGATGAAACTATAAATAATTTTTTTTCAGTACAAAATTAGATAAATCTGTTCATTTATGCATGCTTGATTATTTAGATTATTGTTCTTGATTAGACTACAGTGGTTACAAGTCTATGGTTGTGCAAGAAATATGATTTCGGAATTCCACCAAAATGTCCATACACTATGCATTGGGGTCTATGATGAAACCATGAATAATTTTTTTTTCAGTACAAAATTAGATAAATCTGTGCATTTATGCATGCTTGATTATTCAGATTATTGTTCTTGATTAGACTACAGTGGTTACAAGTCTATGGTTGTGTAAGAAATTTGATTTTGGAATCTCACCAAAATGTCAATTCACTATGCATGGCGGTCTATAAGTGTGTGCATATTTTGTTGGTGATTTCCTATTCAGGAAATATCACACGGACAATCAAAGTTTTGCCCATAATATCAGCTTCTGTCAAAAGTGACCCTCCCCCCAACATAGGTTTATAAAAAGTGACCCTCCCCCTTGAACTGTTTTCTAAAAAGTGACCCTCCCCCCAATTCCCCCGGCCCACCCCCTCCTGTAATTACTGAAGGCTCCCTAACTTTGAGTACGGTTGACAACTATTATGTATATCCTAATTTATAATCGGAACCATTAAACATGCGTAACAATAAATGAAAGTCCTGTGAGATTGATACATAAAAGAATCGTATTACATACATCATTTCTGCGCTTTGGTTTCTCCAATGGTATGCGAGATACTGTTTTCCTTGGCAAATCTTGTTTGTGAGATCATTGACAATACGTACGACGTTCGGTGCTGGCACTAGATACTTGTCGACGAGGTACTCTAATTGACCTATTTGTTCAGTGTTATTGAATTTTGTGTGTAACAAACCATCTATAGAGAGTGCGACACAGCTTTCGTGTTTGGTTATCGGCGCCACTTTATCTAGTTGCATTTGTTCCAAATTTATAACTTCATCTTCACTTGGTAAATCGACTTCAACCATATCAGTATAGATCAGTTTCTTAATGTTTTCGTATTGCTCCCTTTCTCCGGCCCAGAGAATGACTTTAGTATTGTTGCGATTGCATACTCTTTTAAATGCTTCAATGGTAGCAACTGGCACCACCTGGGACAACATATCAGCGTCGAATGTAGCATTAAACGGCCTAAGATGCTCTTTAGTATATCCGCCAACATGCCCGCCGTGAAGAAAAAACGGAGTCATCACCAAGGTCCGATTTGTTAAAGCTGACATTATAATAGCTTTTTTGAATCTTCGGTATTGGTGATTGGCCCCTCCCATTGCATTTGGCCTGAAGGGTAACAAATACCGATTAGAGTAAATCTTGGGTTTGTCTGTCGCCGTTGATTGTTTCTGCTTCATCCGGGCATTTTCCCTCGGTTCATGGACAGTTGTAGATTCAACATTGTTCTTTGAGTCAGTTCCGTGTCGCTCCTGTGCGGAATGTTGATGTTCATCTCCAGTTCTGGCATTTTTCCAGTGCATAAGCTGCAAATGAAGTATATTGGATTCAAAAATAGGACTCAATTAGAATAGATTTTTGTGCATATATTTGTGCTCTCTGCCTTCTGTTCTTCAATGTGATCATCAGGATAGAAATTTATCTTGAAAAAAGGAAAATGTATTCTCAGGAAAAATACCTATCAACGTAGAATGTACCCGAGGGAAAAAATTGGACTCTGAAACTTTTACAGTGAACTTTCTTTCTCTCACTTGTAGCTGCTTATTCAGTAAATAAAGTTTTAACTAGCTTATGTATTTACAATTGGGAAATTTTATTTTTCCCCTTGAGTTAACACAGACATTTTGACTGTTTCGAATTTTAAATGTCATTAAATATTGAATGATTTGTTTCTCCCGTTAGAAATTTTGTACCGTGATTTTAGTTGTGTTCTTGATATCGAAAGGGAATTGGTTAAACGAGCCATTAAGGAAAATTTGAGCAAAAGTTTAAGTCTTTCAATTTCAAGGCACAAAGTAGTAACCTTAAATAAGAAAGACAAACAGTCCTATCAAATGGATATGGAGACAGTTATAACATACCATTTTCGCCACATAAACATTTGTCATCTTAGATTTTGAAAATATATTCTTCAAGCTACAGATCATTGACTTCTTGACAATTTCAAGGCTCGATTTCATACGATGGAGTTGAGCCAATTTCCAATGTATTGTTGACCCTTGCGCAATCTTGATCCACCTGTTACAAATGTTAACTTTACTTTCCCTATGCAATGTTCCTAATGTTTAAGATACGTGGAAAATTTTACTCAGTATGGCTAAATATTTATATTGCCAACTGAATGCTCCAATATTAATTCGCAAATAAACGCTACATAAAAATATATGTGTTCACAATTTTGATCGACTTGATTGCGTTGAATAAAACAGCACAATAATAGTGTTTTCAGTGGGCTTCATTTGAAATATGTGTCTTCAATACCACTTTATTATTTGTAGGTTGTTTGACTTGTTAAGATTTAAAAAAAATATGGTTTGCAATTGTTCAGAGAAAGTCTATTCAGATCATTTTTGTCGTGGCAAACCGATGTTTGTTATTGAAGTGGCTATTTGTCCACTCCACTTCTTCACTTCCTTTAACCAGCTACCTGTATATCTGGCAAAAAAGTAAACAATTATACTAAATAATAACGGTAACGTTCTCTTGATTGCATAATGAGCATGATGCTGGTGTAAAACAAGTATTTAGATGGGTGTAGTCATAATTCATGTCATGTCGATTTGATTTCGGTATTTTTTGAAACTTAGTATCTAATCTCAGAAAAAAGAAGGGTTTTATATATGTGGTTCAATGCAGTGATAAAATATTTCGTACTTTTCCTGATAGCGACGAAGAGACAGGACCTCTGTTTGTATAATATCGTTCAGTCTGAAAGTTTTACTCTGAATATCAATATGGACTATAACCTCCAGCTCTGCCTTACTCACTGCTAAGCCTTGTGGCAAAACGGTTATCTGAACTGCTTAATATAAATCAAGACTTTCGCTCACCGCGAACGTTTCGTTCAAAATACCATGACGGTAAATACCTCCCATACAGCTATTCCGATGCCTGAACAAACGGGAAAAGTCAACTGTTTCATGGGCCCATTAACAATGACTCGCATTTTTTGCTTATGCTCACATCCACAATTTTTATGCCTTTAATTCAATCCAAGAAAGAACAACAACAAGATCCGTTCAAAATAACTATTACAGGAATGTATGAGGAGACACTTTAAATATGTGTTAATATTTTACCTCTTTCTGGATAATATTTTATCAGCTAGCAGGTAGCTGGGGATAATGTAATAGACTACAAAGCCGGGTAGTTGAGTGGCATAAATGGAACGCGCAACATTTCGCAGTTTTTTGGATAATCGTCTTAAAATGGAGAGATGAAATGGGTGATTTCCTATGCTTGGCTAGCTGGTGCGCAGTACCTTCACCCACACCTGTGGCTGATGAAATGTTGCTAGATTTTATTAGGTCTAATACATCATGCTGTGCCACAGTAATCAATCAAATTTGTGAACCACTTCGCATATAGGGAACAACAAATTATGAACGTGTTGCTGGGCATTGTCGACGACATTGAAACTGAGGAAAAAACTGTTCCTTATTATTCTATCACCGTCATAGAGGCACACTTATAGCTACTAGCCATCAACAAAGTCTGTCTCTATATTAAAATACCTTTGCTCACAAATGTTATTCTCTGTTTTACCCTTGGCCCAGGGGACAGATATTTAGAATCTCAATTTTTCTTCACTACTTGTCTAGTCTTCAACTTTTGAGGCACATTTAAAGTTCTTGCTGTGAGAAGCGATTTCATCATCTTAGTTGTGCAAAAATCGAAACTTCTTAAGCCCTCAAGGAAAACTCGGGCAAAAGTTAAAGTCTTTCAATTTCGAGGCATAAACTACCTTAAATAAGAAAGACAAACAGTCATATAAAAAGAATATCGCATCCCATACGGGGGATTATGGAGACAGTTATGACATGTCATTTTCGCCATATAAACATTTGTCATCTTAGGTTTTGAAAATATATTCTTCAAGCTACAGAACATAGACTTCTTGACGATTTGAAATCTGGATTTCATACGATGGAGTTGAGCTAATTTCCAATCTATTGTTGACTCTTGTGCAATCTTGATCCCCCTATGACAGACGTTAACTTTGCTTTCCCTTTGCAATGCTCCTAATGTTTTAGATACGTGTAAAATTCTACTCTTTATGGCTAAATATTTATATTGCCAACTTAAAACTCGAATATTCATTTCGCAAATAAACGCTACATAAAAATATATGCGTTCACTATTTTGATCGACTTGGTGGAGTTGAATAAAACAGCACAATAATCGTGTTTTCAGTGGGCTTCATTTGAAATATGTGTCTTCAATACCACTTTAACATTTGTAGGCTGTTTGACTTGTTAAGATTTAAAAAAAATATGGTTTGCAATTGTTCAGTCTATTCAGATCATTTTTGTCGTGGCAAACCGATGTTTGTTATTGAAGTGGCTATTTGTCCATTCAACTTCTTCACTTCCTTTAACTAGCTATCTGTACATCTGGAAAAAATAAACAATTATACTAAATAATAACTGTAACGTTCTCTCGATTACATAATGAGCATGGGGCTGAAAGTAAAACAAGTATTTAGATAGGTGTAGTCATAATTCACGTCATGTCGATTTGATATCGGTGTTTTTTGAAACTTAGTATCTAATCTCAGAAAAAAGGACGGTTTTATATATTTGGTTCAATGCAGTGATAAAATATTTCGTACCTTTCCTGATAGCGACGAAAAGACAGGACCTCTGTTTGTATAATATCGTTCAGTCTGAAAGTCTTACTTTGAATATCAATATGGACTATAACCTCCAGCTCTGCCTTACTCACTGCTAAGCCTTGTGGCAAAAGGGTTATCTGAACTGCTTAACATAAATCAAGACTTTCGCCTACCGCGAATGTTTGGTTCAAAATACCATGATGGTAAATACCTCCCATACAGCTATTCCGATGCCTGAACAAACGGGAAAAGTCAACCGTTTCATGGGCCTATTAATAATGACTCGCATGTTTTTGCTTATGCTCACAACAACAAGATCCGTTCAAAATTAACTATTGCAGGAATGTATGAGGAGACGCTTTAATTATGTGGGAATATTTTACCTCTTTCTGGATAATATTTTATCAGCTAGCAGGTGGCAGGGGATAATGTTATAGACTACAAAGCCCGGTAGTTGAGTGACATAAATGGAACGCTCAACATTTCAGAGATTGTGGATAATCGTCTTAAAATTGGGAGATGGAATGGATGATTTCTTATGCTTGGCTAGCTAGTGCGCAGTACCCTCACCCACATCTGTGGCTGATCATATGTTGCTATATTTTATTAGGTCTAATACGTCATGCTGTGCAACAGCAAACAATCAAATTTGCGAACCACTTCGCAAATAGGGAACAACAAATTATGAACGTGTTGCTGAGATTGTCAACGAGATTGAAACTAAGGAAAAATGTCCATATCATTCTATTCACCGTCATAGAGGCACACTTATAGCTACTAGCCATCAACAAAGACTTTCTATATATTAAAACACCTTTACTCACAAATGTTATTCACTATGTCTTACTCTTAGCCCAGGAGACAGGTATTGGGACTTTAAATTTTTCTTCAATACTTGTCTAGTCTTCAACATTGGAGGCACATTTAAAGTTCCTGCTGTGAGAAGCGATTTCATCGTCTTAGTTGTATAAAAATCGAAAATTAATTTGTCTCTTTAATATCTAACTTTGCTTTGTTACCTCTGATTTTGATTATTTTTTAAGGAAAACCGTGCATCGGGGACAGATAGTCGGACTCTCAAATTTCTACAATTCTTTTCGGATCTACCACTTGTTGGGCTTATTTGAAAGCTCTTGGAGAAAGAAAACTTTCGCCGGCTTTCATTTAATTTTCCCCAACAGGGATGCAGCCATTTTTAATTTCAAATATCGCAAAATGTTTAGTAACTTGTTTCGCTAGTTCCAATGTTTGCACGGTGACCCCAATTTTTATTGTTGATTTGGTAAGAGAGAATGATTGAAAGTTTTAGTGAGGAAAGTTTGAGCAAAAGTTTAAGTCTTTCACTTTCGAGACGCATGCTACCTTAGTAAAGAGGATGGTTGAAGTTTCATCGAGGAGGAAAGTTTGAGATAAAAGTTTACGTCTTTCATTCTCGAGGCATATACAACATTAAAATACGTTATCACTTTTTAGTCATTTTTTGGGAATGGTTGAGAATAGTAATGACATCATCAGGTTGGTACACAGATGGCGGTCGGTTTAAAATTATTGATGGGCTTCCATCAGGGTGGATTTTGGTATTATATCCAGGATACGTAAGGCACGACATCTGGTGTAGACATTGTTTGTGCAAAAGCATTTTTGCAGAGAGGAACGTGTGCTTCATGGTAGTTCGCGCCTAGAAACTAAAAGATTCAAGTTTTTCTCAAACTTTCCGAAAGGGCATTCAAACTATGTTTCTCTACTGTCTATGAACTATACTCTTACCAATTCAAGATTAGAGTAAAAATCACGGATGACCGTAAAACATTCGTACTAGAGAAATTTTCTGACATTTATCGATATTACATATTCAAAGTGGTCGCAATCCCTGAATTAACGTTACGTTGAAAATTAAATTTCTGATTTTCATGAAACTAAGATAGTAAAACTCTCCCTACTAAAAGTGCTCCAAAATTAGTCCCAAGCCCTAAAAAAGCAATTGCCAAGAAAAGTACTATAAAAATTGAAACTTCATTCCAACAGCAATGACGTGGTGTTTGGACATGAAATAGAGTTGGGAGTGAAGATTTCTTGTAAGTCTTTAAGGCGATACGGAAGGATTCAAATTGCTAAGCAACGGTTGATAAGGGTAATTTCAAAAAATCAATCAAAATGCAAAGTTTTCATAGGTTTTTTGCATAATAAAGACTTATAGAACCATACAATTCCAAAAGACGCAGGTTTGTCGCGCGATTGATCAGTGACGTCACTCATATACAAATTTACACAGCTTTATTTTAAATTTTTCAGCTCCTACAAATTTGCACCAAATTTCCAAATAAGATACCTGTTTTGAGCCCCCAGCATGGATTAGGTTATCTGTTCAGTTACAAACAATTTTTGAACAGGAAAATATCTAGGCCTACTTTGTCATTTAGTGAAATTTTGAAGGGTTTTACGGTGATATCTCATAAACTGTTCGGATTTTTTAGAAACGCATGCTTATCTATATTCACACCTATGACTTCAATAATCCTACAAAAAATCGGCTAAATTGGTTTACAATTGAGAGAGTTGAAGATTTTGAGCACTTTCAAAATATCGGGAGTCGAATATCCATAGAAAACAACGGAACGGTAAGACTTTGCACGTGCAAAAGTGCGCGTTTGGAACGTTGCCAGCTATAGAAACCAACGCGCGCTTTGAGTCCTTCGGTATGGCTATAAAATGGCAAAGTTGTTAGGGGAGCAATGTTGCAATTATCTTATGAAATAATGGTAATGGACATAAAGAAAGCTGAAATACAAAAGGAGGAATATAAAACTTACTAATTATATAAAATATCACCATAAAATGGAAGCAAACAAATAACAGCGCGAAAACCTGGAATGTTTTCGAGTTAGATGATGTGAACAGCCACGCTGTATAAAATCATAAAACGATCATTTAGTACTGAAGTGTCAATATAAAGTAGATGTCAGTTTGATATTATTTGTCCTGCAGTTTCTGAAGCAACCCAGTAAGAAACATATTTTTAAAAAGTGTGACCCGGACTCATTGATTTCATTGATTTTTTTTGTTTTTGAGTGCAGCTGACAAATAAGTATTTCATCGCAGTGACGTCAAATATTTACACGTCAAAAACAAGACATAGACATTACATTAATGGAAGCGTGTTAATAGTAAACAGAAGTCTCCTCTCTCATCAACCATTGATGGCTGTAATGGGCAACATGACATTGCTAATTTATGTCGTGACCATTTTGCAAGTCTGCTTTCCTCTGTCACCAACAACGGTAATGAGTGTTTTGTGAAAGATTCTATTTTGAGTGTTTCATTCGATGAGAATATGATTGTCACTCCAACTGCCATTAGAAATTCCATTGCAAAATTGGCCAGTGGTAAATCTGCTGGTCCAGATGGCATTACAGCTGAGCATTTAAAGTTTGCGCATGCACGCCTGCACGTTCTTCTCTCAGTGATGCTTACTGCAGCGCATATTCATGGTTACTTGCAATCTCGCATGATGGACACCACTTTGGTTCCACTTGCAAAGAATAAAAATGGTGACGTTACTAATTCGGGGAATTATCGCCCTATTGCTATTGCCACTGCCATTTCTAAGATGTATGAATTATTCATTCTTGATAAGTGTGATAGTCTACTGTACACAAGTGATCATCAATTTGG
>LD353325.1:138826-156522 GCA_001465055.1 Ptychodera flava
GGACGGCAAACAAAGAATTTTATTTACACGGCCTTATGGTAGCATGCGCCTCGAAAGTGAAAGACTTAACCTTTTACCCGAATTTTCCGCAAGGAAAAGTTCCATCTTTGATTTTCCAAATCAAGAATAAAAATCGAGGTTAGAGTTCTTTACTAGAGAAACAAATTATCTAACATTTACAGAAAACCTGACATTCAAAATGGCAGCTATTCATGAGGGAATTAAGCATTTTCTGCTGCCGGGATTTCTTTATCTGAGCAAGGACGAAGGAATGTCCTCTGGGAGTTTAACGATGCTCCTGATATCGTAGTTTGTTCTTCCATTTGCGACTCTGTTGGCCATCACAAACTTTGACCAGCTTGAGTGTGTCGTGGCGACAAATACCGCTGCTCCTACAGAAAAAAAAAAACACTGTGTAGTGGTAGGCATTATTTTTCTAAACTATATCGGGTCTTCGTCAATTATGCAAATTCTTTATAAGGTATGACGAGCATGTTATGGTGTACAAATTCACAGTTCGGCAGCAATCGTTACTCATCCATGGTACTCTGCGCCTCGCGACATTGAAAGGATTGAATTGTGCTTAATTTTTCCGTGTGAAATCGTTAAGCATTCTCTTTGAAATCAGAAATATGTCAAGTCATTATGCAAAACGTTGCAAGAGAGAAACAAATTACCAAATGTTTACCGACACTCGAAATTCAAACTAGCTGTCGCTCCTCCAGTAACTCTATGGCTATTGAGGAAAAATGTTTGATTTTCGTAAAGGTTAGCCAATGAAAATTGTATTTAGTATATGAAATTCTAAAGGAGCCCCACAGATAGTACAACAAAACTACCATAAAAGTGTTAGAGTCTGAATGTGTGAAGAGGTTCATTCTGCCTTACAAATTGACGACGACGACGACGCTGATGATGATGGCGACGGCGTTATCATCATTACTACAAACATCATTACTACTAATATTATTTGTAATACACCACACACCAAAGAGGGCTTACTCTTCCGTTTGTTAATTAAATCCATCGTCCAACAACAACAGGCGAAAGCTAATTAAAGGATGAGGTACCAATAACCCACTAGTCAAAGAGCAATGGGGAGTATAGCGCCTTGCTAAAGGGCACAACACCGTACTAGAGTCTCGAACTCACCGTCCTTCGACAGTGAGTCCGTTACTCAGGACGTACTGGGTCTCAAACTCATCATCCTCTGATAGTGAGTGCCCTACCCTAACCACAGCCCTACGGTACCTTTCCGCGTTTAAATTCTTTGTTATGCTGTTAGTGTTTTGTGTGTAATATTAAACGTCTGCCAGCTACACCATTACAGAACTCACTCATGGAAATTTCTTGTTCTACAAGGGACAATGTGTAATAATCTTCGAGTAGTGTCTGGTATTTCGTTGAGCCAAGAATATCGCCTGATGTGAAGATGCTTGCTCTCGGTATCCGCTCGGACAAAATATCCACCATTTCCTGAAAAGATCAAAAGGAAAACAATAGAAGGCTAAAATCACGGATGTCACATCACTTCAAGAAAAAAGTATAAAGTACAAAAAGGATAATACTTGAATATCAGTTGAATATTCGTCGAATTGAACGTTTCCGTTAAAACAAATGACCAATGCAATAATCCATGACCTTTGTGAGTACAATGCTTCAGTGAAAGGGAGTGAAAGGGTTTCGGAAGACATCCAAATGTCTTGTCGAAATTTGCTGAAGGAAGGGTCATTAGAATAAGGGGTCAGACGTTTTCTTACTTAAATGCCTTTCAGTGTGCTGCCATTATCGAATCACTGACGTTAAAAGGCCAACAACTATAATAAGGATGAAATGTTATGTATTTAATCATTTTTTGTCAAAGACAACAAGTGCACTTTCTTTTTTTTTGTCTCTTAAGTAAGTGGATGGAGGGACTGCGGTGAAATATAAAGTATAAAATAATGTATTTAATCATAAGCAAACATACACAATACATTTTATTGTTCACAAATGAATTCTTGTACAGATGAAAATTCCGTTAAACTGACAGCATTGACATTAAAATATCGAGGTTATTTTGACAAGTTTAACCAAACTCATTTTCACACGATGTTGGAAGAAAAAAACAGAAATAACAACTACTGGGCAAAGACATGCAAAGTTCCGTTTAATGAAACTTTAACATATTGTGAATAAAGGGCCAAGATACAGAATGCCATTAAAAATATCTGGGAGATTTAAATAAAATATGATCATTCCACAATATTGTAACTTTTGCGACTTACCAATGCCCAAAGTGGACAGGCCAAATAGATGCAGTCTATCTGCTCCAACTTCATCAGATTAGTTACAGCTTCCGCAGATATTTCCGCAAATTTCCCAATCACTTTTTGTTGCAAAGCACATTCTTTGTCAAGGCGCCCACGGCCAAAGAAACATCTGCCAAATCGAAACTGAACTACGTTAGTTTGGAAACGTCGAGGAACAACCTTTTTAGTACTTTAATCGTATCGGTATGATCTGTGAAATTTGCAGTGCTTGATTGCTGTCACAGTTTCCTTTTTTCGATTTTAAGGTGTAGATATATCTGTTTAATATAGTTCGCCCTTTGAAAATGAAAGACAAACTTTTTCTCAAACTTTCATCAAGCAAATTTTCAAGCATTCTCTTTCAAAACCAAGGGCGACCTTCAAAGATTTTGTACTAGAGAGACAAATTACAAAATATTTACCGATATCTGATATTCAAAACGGCCATCATCCCTGACTATCTCTATTGGAGAAAATTAAGTTCCCAATTTCAAGAACAGGAAGTCAGGGTAACTTCTCTTTTTTAAAGGGCTCATCATGCTCCATACTAACTTTGAGTATGGTTGATGACCATTCAGGTAATGCCAATTTAAAATGGAAAAATTGAGTCATTGGTAACTATCAACCAAAGTGAAAATGACTGTTTTATGGAACAATTACAACAGCATTTAAATTATGATACATAAAACAGTCGTATTACGTACATCACTTCTGCGGTTTGGTTTCTCCAATGGTATGCTAGATACTTTTTTCCTTGGCAAATCTTCTTTGTGAGATCATTGACGATATGTACGACGTTCGGTGCTGGCACTAGATGCTTGTCGACGAGATACTCTATTGGACCAATTTGTTCAGTGTTATTTAAATTTGTATACATCAAACCATCTATGGAGATTGCGACACAGCTTTCAGCTTTGGTTATTGACACCATCCTATCTAGTTGCGTTTGTTCCAAATTTATAACTTCATCTTCACTCGGTAAATCGACGTCAATCATATCAGTATAGATCGATTTCTTAGTGTTTTCATATTTCTCCCTTTCTCCTGCCCAAAGAAAGACTTTAGTATTGTTTTGATTGCATACCCTTTTAAACGCTTCAATCGTAGCAAGTGGTACCACCTGGGATAACATATCAGCGTCGAATGTTTCAGTAAACTGCCTTAGATGCTGTCTAGTGTACCCATAAACATGCCCACCAGTAAGGAAAAACGGAGTCATCACCAAGGTCCGATTTGTTAACATTGACATTATGACGGCTTTTTTGAATCTCCCGTATTGATGATTGCACCCTCCCCCTGCATGTGGTTTGATGGGTAACAAATACCGATTGGAGACCTTTGGTTTGTTGCTCTTTATGGTTGATTGGTTTGCCTTTTGTGGTTGATTGGATTGGATAGCGGCAGATTCAAAATTGCTCTTTGTGACTTGACCATTAGGCTCCTCTTTACAGTGTTGGTGTTCGTCACCAGTTCTGACATTCTGCCAGTGCATAGGCTGCAGGTGAAGTATATTAGTATTAGTTTCGAAGATAGGACTCAAATACAATTGTTTTATATGTATGTATTTGTGTTTTATGCCTCCTGTTCTTCAATATGATTCATCGGGACAAGCCTTGTAGCTAGAAAAAAGGGAAAGATATTACCAGAAGACATATCTGTACAGGTATGCACCTGAGCTTTTGTATTTGGAATTCGAAACTGCTAATTTTTCCCCTAGAACTAACACAGGCATTGCGGCCGTTTTGAATTTTAAATTTTGATAAATATTGGATTATTTTTTTCTCAAGTGCCATATGTTGTTCGGTGATCGTTGATTTATGTTGTTGATATCGAAAGGGGATTGTTTAACAGTGCCCTTGTGGAAAATTTGGGCAAAAGTTTAAGTGTTTCAATTTCAGTACGTGAGCTGCCTTAAATAACATCTAACGCATATCTCGTACCCTACAAGGGGATTACGGAGACAGTAATGATATATCATTTTGCCCATTATCATTGTCATCTTTGGTCCTTAAACATATTCTTCAAGGTAGCGTACATGCACTTCTTGAGAACTTCAAGGCTCAGCAGGTGGCTGAGGATAATGTAACAGACTACAAAACCCAGGTGTTAGGTGATGTTAATGGAACGTGCGATATTTCAGGCATTATGGATAATCGTTTTAAAAGTGGGGAGATGAAATAGGTGATTTCTCATGTTTGGTTTGCTGGTGTGTAGCGCCTTCACCAACACTTGTGGCTGGTCATATGTTGCGATATTTATCATGCTGTGCCACAGCAAACAATAAAATTTGCGAATCACTTCGCATATAGGGAACAACAAATAACGTACGCGTCACTGGGGATTGTCATCGAGAAAGTGGGAAAAAACTATGCTATATTATTCTATTCATTGTAATAGTGGCATACTAATAGCTACTAGCCATAACCAAAGAATTTCTACATATTAAAATACCTCTGTTCACACATGTTGTACACTATGTCTTACCCTGCTCGAAGGAGACAGATATTCGGACTCATAATTTTACGACAATACTTTTCTAGTGTACAACTCGTGGGGCTCATTTACTGCTCGTTTTGTAAGAAACAATATCATCGTCTTAGTTACAAAAATCGAAAATTCCATTTTCCATATGGGGTTTACACGGATTACGGCCGTTCTGAAGTTTCAAATATCGGTAAATGTGAGGTACTTAGTTTCTCTGGCACGGTGCTCCTTTACCCCTGATTTTTATTCTTCATTTAGTAAGAGAATGCTTACGGGTGTGTTCACAAATAACGGTTAGTGGGTGGGGGAGGGTTGGAGGAATCGCGATGGAAATCTTATTTTTTACTCAGAAAAACTTTCAAGTGCGCCCCGTCTATATAATATTCTTTTCAAGGCCCCCCATACTTCAGCCGTACGATCTTATTTATTACCCCCATACAGCCGCATATTTATTAGGGATGCACGCAAATTAAAAATAAACATGAAATTTCCAGTTCTGCTCGAAGACGTTCAATACTACCTGTTGTTAGCAGTTTGTAGAGCCATATTCCTAAGGAGCGTTCTTTCATTTTTCAATGCATCAATGGACTTTTTGGATTTATCAGTCTAAGTCGATTTGAGTTAATGCAACTCTTGCCAGGTCAACGGCATCTGATGACGAGCACACAAAATGACGATCATAAGAAAGTACTGGTATGCAAATTGTGAAGTCCTGATGAGGAACCAAAATCGACAAATAGCTCTTCAATCAAAAACAAATATGTCACAATAAAGCCCTTTTATAAAGGAAGAGTTACAGTCGTTATTGACACAGCAGATTGCATCAACCAGTGTGAATGACAACTCGGCGACCAGCAATATTATACAAAACTGCTAGCAGAGGACACACAACGAACTATCGAACAAGTACAGTCTGACAGCAGAAATGTATGATAAAAACAAAAGATTATCATACATTCAAAAATCTAGATCCTTCTAATTTCATAATACGAACACAACGATGTTATTTATTGCCTAAGGTACAAAAACCGCCACCAGCAAAGACAAAATTCGCAGGTCGCCCTATCATAAGTGGGTGCTGAAGCTCAACATTCCACATATCGGAATTCGTCGATCATTTCCAAAAGCAAGTCGTGAAAAAACAACCAACGTACATCAAAGACACCAAAGAATTTATCCGAAACAATTGAGACAATCAAAATTCCGGAACATGTAATATTAGTCACACAAGACGTGGTTTCTATGTACGCCAACACACGACACGACAAAGCAATTCAACTAACAAGTAAATCATTAGGCAACCATACAACCAAACAACAACAATAAAAATGCCACCAACAGTATTCCTATTAGCCATGCTAACACTTCTTCTCAAAAACTACACATTCGAATTCGACAACGAATTCTATAGACAAATTTGTGGTTGCAGCATGGGCCCCCGCCTCACCAGAAACTGTTGGCATTACATTCCATGAAACGGAAATTAAAATAACACGTAAACGGAAATTGAAAATATTACTCAGGCTTCGATTCAGAGACGATATTTTGATGACCCTTATTGGAACAAAAACACGAGCTGAACGAATTGATATCAGGAATTAACCAAACGCACCCTACCTTCAATTTTTCGTTTGAAAGTTCGACACAGGAGATAACATACCTCGACTTAGTGATATACACAGGTCAACGGTACGACAGTGTGAAAATACTGGACATTGAAACCCACATGAAAACCAGAGATACATTTCTGGTCCTACAAAGAACATCATGCCATCCGAGTTTACTGATGTTATCATTACTCACACAGATTGTGATTTGTAAACACAGTGGGCGTGTAGCAACAGTCTAGATTGGGTGGATTAAGCACCATTTTCCGGATTGCCGACGTACAACAGCTGGTGTAACATTTGTCTGTATGGATGTATTAATGCTGAGAGAGAGAGAGAGAGAGAGAGAGAGAGAGAGAGAGAGAGAGAGAGACGGACAGACAGACAGACAGACAGAGACTGAGACTGAGACTGAGAGAGTTTGTTTCTCACAACAGCCAATTAGCCTGGTGTTTCGACAACAACAAGAATGAGTAGTATTGATTACATGGACGCGTTGCATTTAACCAACACACCCTTTTTTCAATGCAATAGTTATTACCAAAGGTGACATGAAACCCCACCTCATACTATATATTTTCATAAAACAGAGAATCGCAAGTTATTATAAATGTGATACCAATTTACTGAAAGGATGAAGGGGTATATCTTTTGTGTAGAGAACCTTAAACCTTGATATTACTTTATGTAATGCTATATCTCATTTGAAACTACCGTATACGTAGAAAAAGAACAATTTCACGCAATTTTCGAAATAAAGTATGCTGTAACGGATTTACAAAATATGACGTGCCTGCATCAACTGTGTAGTGTACCCGAAAGCCAAGTTAATGGTACATGAGAAACGTCACGGCCGAAATTCACAATAATGTAGAAAAAATGTGACATCTTTATCACATAACTATCGATTACGAGCAGACAGTTGAACTTAGTCAAATTCGACAGTGGTAATGACAGTATCGAGTATGCGTGAGGTAAATTCAGAGAGCAATTGCAGTGCACAGACTTTTTAACTAACTGTTCAAAGATATCACTGAAAACGTCCCTCAAATAAAATTATAATATTGACAGTAATTTAATTCCAAACAACCAAAAAAGAGAACAGAGGTAAGAATTATGGGTCGAATTTACCACAAACGCATTTGGCACCACTTACAAAAAGTTATAGCTATAATAATAAGTGAATGTAGGTTTGAATGTACTTCTAAAGGTTTTCAGAGCGTTACATGTGAGATTTAAATAACATGTAAGTGTTTAATTTCGATCATGCAGTATCATAAATTCAAGATTATTTGAAATCATCTCCGAATATGAATATCACTCACGATCTTTACATTCAATAGAAAGGAAATCCAATAACGTTTGTGAATTGTTTTACTGATCATGAATAACCTTAGACAGTAACTTGTCACTACAATACACATTTCAGATGATTTGAACAAATTTGAATGAGGCCAAATTTGACACGTCACTCTGAAACAATTATCGTAGTTCTAAATGAAAAGGGTTCAACCTTCATCATCAGGACCTTTTGCGTAATTTTTTTTAAAAACCATGCGGACGGAAAGATGACACAAACACGTTATTTATGATTTAATAAATGACATACTGTAATGCCTTAAGTATTAGAAAAATATACGTAGAGTTCGGACTCAGTTTCCAGGAAGAGAGTGTCACAGTCTGAAATTTCTCACATCGAACTTTAATTTCGTGCGTTTCAGGAGTTTTCCATCAACCACTTAACGGGACTGAAGTTTTATTTACTTACCTCTGTTCCTGGCATCCGTTGTTTATGGACATACAAGCTAGCAGACACGATGCACAACAGCACAAAACCTTGAAATATAGTCCTGTAAGTGCGCTTCGACATGTTCTATCCTTGTCGGATGCAATAGATATGTCTTTCTTCTTTGTGTGCATGTAGAAGACAAAAATGTCGTCACCATCAAACAGATTTTGCCGACACAGACCTACCGATGTGCACAGATGCTGGTGTACTATCCTTAATATATATAATCTACTTTCCTTTTATGAAACTATGTATAGGCTTTCCTTTTAACGCTTGCAATTTGATGTCATTCTTTCTTGGAGACCAAGGTGGTCAACAGAACTCCTAACCTCTGATATAAGGTGACAGAATGAGACTCAGGTGATGAAATAGACAGAAAGACATAGAGGCAGACTTACCCGATACCCAATCAGACAGCAAGAAAAGACAGAAAGATAAATATGGGCTCGTAGATTTATACAGGATGATCAAGAGAAATGGAGATATTGCAGGCAAACAGACTGACATACAGAGATACACATTCTGGCTGATTTTGAGAGTCGAGTGAAGCGAGGCGCAAAAAGAGACCCGTGGGCTCTTGAAAATGAGGTTGGTTCTCATGGCCATGATATCTGAACGACATATAATATCAAAAATTAATGCTGCATGATCGTAGGTACATCGGCATGTTCAACTGATAGTAAGTTAGGTTAAGTTACTTTAGGTTCTATTGCTTTGCAATAAAGTTTTTATCCCTGCCTAATTATACGTCATTTTTGGCAAACGAGTTTACTTATGTCATTATCAGTCACACAGATGGCAATTTGTTTATTACAGTGGGGGTGAGCAATAATCTGGATTGGTGCATTTAAGCATCATTTTACAGGAGTCCCGACCTGCAACAGCTGGTGTAACAATGGTCTGTACAGATGGAGAGAGAGAGAGAGAGAGAGAGAGAGAGAGAGAGAGAGAGATAACATAACAACAAAATGTTTTAATGTTTCGAAACCAACAAGAATTTGTAACGTGGATTACATGGTGGCGTTGCATTAACCCAACATATGTTTTACAAAAGATGAGATGACAACTCCCCATACTACTTATTGTCAAAAAGAAGATGATCTTAAGTTTATTAAGGTGGCAATAGTTTACTCGAAGGTTGAAGGGGTACGTTTTGTGATATAGCTTGCTTAGAACTTGACCTGTGAATTTAACTGTAACGACCGACAGTAACCCCTGCGCGTGGTGCGCAATCTCCCGTGACGTTATTTCCCGTGCACATTTTTGTGACCCTTGAGATAGCCGATCATTGTTTCAACTCCTGAAGTCATTATCAATGCCTGGACGACCTTTGCCCCTGTTTGACATTGTGCGTAGCCAAGAGCGATTTGACTTTGCCAATTGTTCTTAGTTAATTATAGACGCATTACATTGCACATTTTCACTCAATATCAGTGACTTATATTCGGACGTTCTTACCCTGCATGTACGTATCAAAGCTGACTATAACGAGCCGCACCACAAACAAGCCACGTTACAGTATTTTGGAACGAAAACGTCATTTTGGTATTATTGATAAATGTTTAGTAAAAACTTTGACATGTAATTTGTATCTCATTTTAAACTAGGGTACATGTAGGGAAAAACAATCTGCTTTGCATTATCTGTTATCATTCTTAAATGGTAGGGGTCAAAAGATAGACATTGAAAAAAGTGATTAAAATATGACGTCACTCATGTGCCATTGCTTGGCTTTCGGGTGCACTAAGAGTTAATGGAGATCAAGTCACATTTTGTAAATCTGTTAAAGTGTATGTAGTGTGGAATATCGAGTAGAAATCTTCAAACATGATGGCAAACAAATATCAACAAAGAAGAGCACTTTATTAATGAAAAATAATTTATGATCTTTCAAAGTCAAAATTCTGGTTCATACCATCCGCCACTAAATCAATACTATTTATCTGTTTAAATTACGATTCTTTTGTGGTGTTTCATACCATGCAATACCTCACTTCACTACATTAGTATTTCATCGCCTCGCTTATCAGTGTACCATGCTATTTGCTGTTGAGCATACCTCTTCATACAACAGTCCCTATTTCGGACTTGTAACTCATACTACAAATGTTTGTTGGTGTGTAAACCATACTAAACTTAAGATCCTCTTCTTTTTGAAAATAAAGAGTAAAAGGAAGTTGTCATCTCACATTTGGCAACGAATATATGTAGGGTAAGTGCAACGCAACCATGTAATCCATATCACAATTTCATTTGGTTATTATGGGAAGCAAACTCTCTCTCTCTCTCTCTCTCTCTCTCTCTCTCTCTCTCTCTCTCTCTCTCTCCATCCGCACAGACAATTGTTACACCAGCTGTTGTAGGTCGGGAATTATGTAAAATGGTGCTTAAATCTATCCAATACAGATTATTGCTCACTCCCACTGTAATAAACAAATCACCATCTGTGTGACTGATAATGACATAAGTAAACTCGTTCACCAAAAAACGACGTATAATTAGGCAGGGATAAAAAGTTTATTGCAAAGAAATAAAACCTAATGTCTTTGAAAAGATATACTTTAACATACACAGTATTCTACAGCGGTGTTTCCTGGTTCTACCACTTTTGCCGTACATATATTGTTGTATAACAATATTCCGGTTATACTCTTGATTACGATTTCCTTGTAAACATCGATCTCTCAATCTTTTGTCAGTCTCTCTTATTGCGATACATATTCACGAGACTCTCTTTGTCACGTTTACTTCAACAATCGAGAAAACTCTGGAAAATCGATCGTTTGCCTTTTGTTTCATGTCTTACTTCAGTCGGTTTCCCTTATAGTGCGACCACTAGCACTTCTTCTAGTAAAATTTGTTTGGTAGATCACTGCGTCGGTAAAGGCTACCTTGCCCTGGGCAAGAAGGTCTAAAAACCTTCTGAACACTATATCTTTCACTGAACAAGTTTGGGATGTACATACAAATGACAATCATATGCGTTATTTGCATGTTGGACGAAAATCCGTTGAAGAAAGAAACTATTTTCGCAATCGAACGGTGCATTGATATATTAAAATCACTGTTATGCGGTTTATCATTTTTTAATGTATAATTTGTAGAAACAGTATTTCCCATGAAAACATGTCATTTGATCATGTTGAAGTTTATCGTTGTCCAGGGAAGGTGCGAAATTCTTTATCACTGCACTGAACCAAATATACGAAAACCTCCTGGTTTCTTGAATTAGATACTTAAGTTCAACAAATACCGTAATCAAATCGATATGACATGAATAATGACTGGGTTTATCTAAATATTTGCTTTCCTTTTTTCCCTATGCTCATTATGCAATTAAGAGGACACACAGTTATTATTTAATGTAATTGTCTTCTTCGAATATGTGCGGGTGGCTGCTTAAATGAACGGAAGAAATGAAATCGACATTTCAATATAATAAACATCACTTTGGCATGATGACAGTGATCTGCAAGGACTTTCTCAGAACAATTGCAAAACCATGCTTTTAGAAAATTCTAACAAGTGTTACAACCTACAAGTGCTTTAGGTGTTATTGAAGGCATATGTTTGAAATGAAGCGATCTGGAAAACACAATTGGCGTGCTATTTTATTTAACGAAGTCAAGTCTGAATTAGCTGATCAAAATATTGAACGCACGAATTGAAATGAAGGTTTATTTTGCGAAATGAATATTCGAGTTTTCAGTCGCAAATTTAAATATTTAGTCATAAAGAGAAAAACTTTACACATATCTAACATATTAGCAATATTTTATACAGAAAGCAAAATTAACATCTGTCCGAGGGTCAACAATATATTTGAAGTTAGTTTAACTCCATCGTGTGAAAATGAGCTTTGAAGTTCTCAAAAATTAATCCTAGCTTGAAGAATATGTTTTCAAAACCTAAGACGACAAATGTTCGTATGGAGAAAATGATCTGTCCTAGAGTGCCTCTGCAATAACCCGTAATAACGAGATATGCGTACAATATGGCTGTTTGACTCTTTTATTTAAGGTAGTTCACGCCTCGAAATTGAAAGGTCACGGTGACCCCCATTTTTATTCTTGATTTGGTGAGAGAATGGTTGAATGTTTCATTTAGGAAAGCTTAAGAACAAGTTTAATTATTTCACTTTCGAAGTGCATACTACCTTAAACCGTTCCCTTTCGATATCAAGAACATAAATCAACGGTTACCGTGCAAAATTTGGTACTTGAGAAAAAAATTATTCAATGTTTATCTACACTGAAAATTCAGAACGCCCGGAATACCTGTGTTAATTTTGGGGGAAAATTAAAGTTTCGATTTTCAAATACACAAGCCGGTGAAATTATTTCCTCAATGAGCCGCTGCAAGCGAGAGATCAAAAGTTAACTGTAAAAGTTTTAGAGTCCGAATTTTTCCCTCAGGTGCATTCTACCTTGATAGGTATGTGCTCTGAGAAAATCTTTACCTTTGTTTCTAGTTACAAGCCTTGCCACGATGAATCACATTGAAGAACAGAAGTCAGATAACACAAATATATACATATAAATGCATTATAATTGAATCCTATCGTTGAAACTGATACTAATATACTTTATTTGCAGCCTATGCATAGGGAAAATGCCAGAAGTATGGAAGAACACCAACATTGTAGAGAGAAGTGTCATAGACCAGTCAAAGAGAGCAATTTTGAATCTACAGCTGTCCAGGAACGGAGGGAAAATGTTCGGATAAATCAGAAAAAAATGAACCATAAAAAGCAAACCAAAGGTCTACTCCAATCGGTATTTGTTATCCTTCAAACCACATGCAGGGGGAGGGTGCAATCACCAATACCGGATATTCAAAAAAGCCGTCATTATGTCAATGTTAACATATCGGACCATGGTGATGCCTCCGTTTTTCCTTACTACTGGGTATGTCAGGGGACTCACTAAAAAGCATCTAAGGCCGTTTAATGTTACATTGAACGCTGATATTTTGTCCAAGGTGGTGCCAGTTGCAACCATTGGAGCATTTAAAATGATATGCAATCGAAACAATACTAAGGTCGTTCTTTGGGCCGGGGAAGGGGATAAATATGAAAACGTTAAGAAATTGGTCCATACGGCTATGGTTGACGTCGATTTACCAGGTGAAGATGAAATTACACACTATAAACAAACGCAAATATATAAGATGAAGTCATTGACCAAAGATCAAAGCTGTGTTGCACTCTCCATGGATAGTGTGATGTACATAAAATTCAATAAAACCGAACAAATAGGTCAAATAGCGTATCTCGTCGACAAGCATCTAGTGCCAGCACCGAACGTCGTACGTATTGCCAATGATCTCACAAAGAAGGAAAACAGTATTCTCGCATACCATTGGAGAAACCAAACGGCGGAAACGATGTATGAAACACGATTCTTTTATGTATCGAAATTTGAAAGCAGTAGTTATTGCTCCATACAACAGTCACTCTCACTTGACGTAGGTTGATAGTTACCCATGACTCTAATGTTTCTTTTTTTATAAATTGGCATTAACTAAGTGGTCATCAACCATACTCAAAGTTAGTATGGAGCATGATTAGACCTTTGGAAAAGTGAAGTTAACCTGCATACTCTTGATGACAATTTAGGATTATCTAGTTTTTGCACCCACAAGGGAGTGTCTATACGAAAGAGGGCCCTGGGGAAGATAAGCATCTCTACTGAAGCTTACCAGGCTACCCTCGTTAAACAAGGTTTAATAAAATAAAATAAAGACGGTACTTGTATCCAAAGTGAAGCTGTTCTGTAGTTTTCTCTAATAGACGGAAGGATCACATTGTTAAGAATGAAAACAGATTTTCCAAATAAATTACGTACTATCAATTTTTGTGAATGTGTTGTTTCCACAATGCAGCATGCAATTGTCGCAGAAGAATTATAGTTATTTAATGATTGATTGATTGATAGATTTACACTTGAATTGGCAGCCAAACAAATATTTGTTCCAAAATATTTGCTCTTGGTTCTGAAAGAAAATAGTTGAAAGTTTGCATGATGAAAGTTAGACCAAAAGTCTTCCATTTTCAGTGGGCGAACTTCTTTAAACAGATATACATACACCACGAAATCGAAAAATACGAAACTCTTACAGCAATTGAGCACTGCAAACTTTCTCAGATGAAACTCATATAACTTAATTATATTAAAGTACAGAAAAGGTTGTTTTTACCGAACTAATCTAGTTCCGTTACGATATGATTGGCAGATGTTTCTTTCGCCGTAAAAGTAAGGAAAAGGAGTGTGCTTCGCAACGAAAAGTGATACGGAAATTTGCAGAAATATCTGAAATTCAGAGAGCAGTAAATGAGACAACCAGTGTGGTTCGAACAATATCTTTAGTTGGCAGTGTAGCATATATTATTATCATAATTATCTTTATTCGTTTTGAATCCCATGAAGCAACAAGCAGCCACCCCTATACTGCATTACTCAAACCCGGATAAGCTTTATGACAACATGTCCCCTACCTGCAAGAACTGTCTGCAGCTGACTGACAAGATTACAAAGTTCCTCGCTAATTACAAAGGGAAATAGCGATATACCTTTTAATAATGCTGGATAATTTGCAAATTAAGTGTCCCATTTCCAGTCACCACAGGTGTAATATAATGTAATTATTGAAGGGATAGTTGCAACATTCTCAGCTAGATAATTCTTGTGGTGATTTTAATTTATACTGACAAGGATGACAGATATTCTATAAATCTGCAAACTAAATACCAGCATTAACTGGTCGATAATCATATCAAACATGTCAAACTGACACTAATGCAATCATACTTGACCTGTTTTTTCACAATTGACTAATCACTCGTTTATAAATGTACAGTAATTCTAGATATATCCGACCATAAAGCAATTAACATTGAAGCAACCTTCGCCCCATGAAGGCAAGGAAAGCGCAGCGGAAAGTTTCTTACAACAAACAAGCCGTTTACGATAAAGTGAAACAAGAACTGGTTGATTTTGAATCGACATATGAAGACACTACAGAAGATATGTCAGTTGACGGTACTTGGTTATTTTTCCAACATAAACTTCGCTTCGCACGGGGTAATTTCAACATTTTTATTTTTATTCCAAAAATGCTTGACATCCGGGCGCGTTCCAATGGACTGCAAGAAAGCCTATGTCTTTGCCATCTTTAACAAAGGTGACAGATTCATATCTATTTCTTAAAGACCAGTGTTATCTCTGTTGTAAGATCCAGTAGTATATTATTGTGAGCAATATCATGAGGCATTTGAACCAATATCAAATACCTTATATTTGCCTGCATGGCTTCAGAGTGAATCGAACTTGTAAGACTAGGTGCCATACGTTGTTTGTGGGTTCGAATCCGATCGAAAATCTAATCTCAGGCCGAAAGAGAGCCTATGAGACAATGCTGTCCATCAGCAGAGCTATCAACCAAGGGTACAACATTTAGTAACTAAATGTTGTACCCTTGGTTGATAGCTCTGCTGATGGACAGCATTGTCTCATAAGCTCTCTTTCGGCCTGAGAAGCGATGTATTCATTGCTTTTATTAAGTTTGTGTCCGATGTGTGATAGTGAGTGTGTGAAGGCGAGTGTTTCATGAACTATTCAGCGTGTTGATGGGTTACATGTCAGAAAAATAGTAACAACTTAGCTCAGTTATTGAACCACTCCTTTTAAGGTTTGAGATTTGGCCAAGCAGTTTTGACTGCGATGTCTTTGGTGGCGAGACCCCATCAAGTGTGTTAGATTCATAACTTTCTGAGTGAGAACAGTTTGCTTGAAAAGAGCACAACGATAGCGCACTGTTACAAATTGAGAGGAGAGACCCAAGGATTGCAAAAGGACTGTGAAACAAGTCTGCTGTGATGGTAGTGATCTGTAGGGTTGATAGAGAGAGAACTTATCATCGTTTGTGAGGCTCTGCATCCACGTGTGATCTGGAATTTTCCATGCCTGACATCACCGTCTCGTGGAACAGAAACGTCAAGTGGACGTCGCTGGGCCTGAACAACGATCGATCGCGGTTATCAGAACTGTAGGGAATTTCTCATGGCTTCTGCCAGGACTGTAGAGAATTTCTCTAGAGTCGAAAACTTTGTGTTTGAATAATATGATCGGATAGTGCGATTGTTCATTTCATATGTGGCAAGTTCTGAGTTGAGTATACACACTACACCCTTTGTATTCTAATCAGTTAGTATACAGAGAATATCGTATAGTACCAAAGGGAAATTAATGATTGTTTAATATGGTATTTCAGTCTCGGAGAGTAACTACTAGTATTTTTTCAGCTTCAAATATTTCATGGAATACAAACATTGACAAGATAGTTAAAGAGGCCAATAGAACTCTCGGCTTTTTAAAGTGGCACTTGCGCGTTACTAACACTACTATGAAGACATTGGCTTATTCACCCTGGCTCGATCAAATTTAGAATACTATTCATCAGTGAGGAATCCCCAAACTCTCACTAATAAAATCAAGATGGAGCAACGAAGGACAGCCCAATTTACTTCAAACAGGTCTAGAAATACAAGTAGTGTTACATCTATGCTGGAAAAGCTACAGTAGGATCACTTCAGTCAAGAAGACTAAAGTATGCCATATAAGATGATCAACAATCGGGTTGGCATTCTAGCTTCCGACTACATTTCATTTCCTTCAAGGTATACTCGAGCCAAGCACTGTTACCAGCTCAACCAATGACAACAACCTGACCACCAGCATTACTTCAGTTAAGGTTGCAACTGATACCTATAAATATAGTCCCCCCAAAAAAATACTGTCTGTCTCTGGAATACCCTGTCGGCTAAAGTTGCTGATACCCATAGTTTTGCATCTTTCAAACAGGGCTTTTTAATAGTAAAAATCTAATTTCGGCTTTGGTTGTTGAGTTTTTGGGCGACCTTTTCAAATAGACTTTAATGAAACTTTGCTCCCCATGGGGTACATCTCTGAAAAAACTCATTGGCCGCTGAAATGGCTTAAAGTTGGAAGGTCGAAGGAAAGTAGGCTCTTCATGGTTTTTTGGTTGGAAAATGTGTGTCATAACTAGCCTTATCGAGGACTAATGACGACGTGAATACACCAATCACTCATCGGTACACTCAATGAAATATCGAAATATTCAATGGCAACTGTATGATGTCTCGGGTGGCATAATGACTTTATTACTCTTAGACTTTTGTATCAGTTTTAGAGACAGATTGATAAATAAAGACTAAATAAAGAAATATGCCAAGCTTAGAATAAAGAGAAAAAATAAACGAGGGTAACGTATATATATATATATATATATATATATATATATATATATATATATATATATATATATATATATATATATATATATATATTGTGTGTGTGTATGTGTGTGTGTGTGAACTTATGATACATCGTAGCGAAATACCCGATACAATTTTGTGCAGCTCACACTATACCGTATGACAAATATCAGATTTAAAACCCGCAAACATGTAGGGAAGTGATGAAATCTTATGTAGTTGTATTTTTG
>LD353325.1:161072-180817 GCA_001465055.1 Ptychodera flava
GAATGCAATACTTTTTATTGTTTTACTTGATGTAAAGCGCTTTTGAATATTTTATTGTAGAAAAAGCGCTATAGAAATATATTAAACATTAAACATTAAACATTAATTGTAAGCAAACATACACAATACATGTTATTGTTCACAAATGAATGCTTGTCAAGATGAAAATTCCGTTAACACTGACAGAATTGGAACTAAAATATCGAGGTTATTTTAACAAGTTTAACCACACTCATTTTCACACGATATTGGAAGAAAAAAAAACAGCAATAAAAACTATTTGTAAAATACATGACATGTTCCGTTTAATGAAACTTTAACATATTATGATTAAAGGGCCAAGATAGCGAAAGCCATTTAAGTATATTTGGGGGATTGAAATGATAGATGATCATTCTACAATGTTGTAACTTATGCGACTTACCAATGCCCACAGTGGACAGGCCAAATAGATGCACTCTATCTGTTCAGATTTCATCAGATTAGTTACAGCTCCCGCAGATATTTCTGCAAATTTCCTAATAACTTTTCGTTGCGAAGCACATTCATTCTCAAGCGCCCATGGCCAAAGAAACATCTGTCAAATCGAAACTGAACTAGGTTAGTTTGGAAACGTACAGGAACAACCTTTTCTGTACTTTAATTGTATCGGTATGATCTGAGGAATTGCAGTTCTCGATTGCTGTCACAGTTTCGTATTTTTTCGATTTTGTGGTGTAGATATCTCTGTTTAATTAAGTTCGCCCTTTGAAAATGGAAGACTAAAACTTTTTCTCAAACTTTCATCAAGCAAACGTTCAACCATTCTATTTCAAAACCAAGAAAAAAATTGGGGGCGAAATTCAACTTTTTTGTACTAGAGAGACAAATAACAAAATATTTACTGATATTTGATATTCAAAATGGCCATCATCCTTGTCTATATCTATAGGAGAAAATGAAGTTTCCGATTCCAAGAAAACGAACCATGTGTAAGTTGTAGATACTCCACAACGCCATAGGCTTCAAAACGAGCCCCACAAGTTGTCAGCCAAGAGAATCTTGTATAGGTCAGAGAATCTGTAGTTTTCTTATGTGAAAACTAATCAGAGAAACTCAGCTGTCTAAATTTATCAATCAATCAATCAGTCAATCAATCAATCAATCAATCAATCAATCAGTCAATCAATCAATCAATCAATCAATCAGTCAGTCACTCATTCAATAACTATACTGGGAGATATAATTCCTGTGCAACCATTGAACCACTGTAGGTGGAAAGAACCCATTTACGGAAGTTGATAAAGTGAAATTATTTGGAAAATCTGTTGTCATTCTTGACAATGGAAATGAGTTACTTGACTATTCGATCTTTCCATCTTTTACAAAAAGCTACATAACAGCTTCACTTTGGATACAAACACCGTTTTTTGTAAAGATCTCCCTTACGTTCGCAAAACTGTAATATCCGATAGTGTCATAAGGGAAACTTCACGTTTGCAAAGGTCTAATCATGCTCCATACCAACTTTGAGTATGGTTGATAACCAGTCAGTTAATGCCAATTTATAAATAGAACAATTGAATCATTGGTAACTATCAACCAAAGTCGAGTAAGAGTGACTGTTTTATGGAACAATTACAACAGCATTTAAATTATGATACATAAAAGAGTCGTATTACATACATCACTTCCGCCGTTTGGTTTCTCCAATGGTATGCGAGATGCTGTTTTCCTTTGCAAATCTTCTTTGTGAGATCATTGACAATACGTACGACGTTCGGTGCTGGCACTAGATGCTTGTCGACGAGATACTCTGTTAGACCTATTTGTTCAGTTTTATTGAAATATTTGTACTTCAAACCATCTATGGAGAGTGCGACACAGCTTTCAGCTTTGGTTATTGACACCATCCTATCTAGTTGCATTTCTTCCAAATTTATTACTTCATCTTCACTCGGTAAATCAACGTCAATCATATCAGTATAGATCGATTTCTTAGTGTTTTCATATTTGTCCCTTTTCCCGGCCCAAAGAACGACTTTAGTATTGTTGTGATTGCATACTCTTTTGAATGATTCAATGGTAGCAAGTGGCACCACCTGGGACAACACATCAGCGTCGAATGTATCAGTAAACGGCCTTAGATATTCTCTGGCATATCCACCAGCATGCCCACCATTAAGGAAAAACGGAGTCATCACCAAGGTCCGATTTGTTAACATTGACATTATGACGGCTTTTTTGAATCTCCGGTATTGATGATTGCACCCTCCCCCTGCATATGGTTTGAAGGGTAACAAATACCGATTGGAGTAGACCTTTGGTTTGCTTTTTATGGTTGATTGGTTTGCTTTTTGTGGTTGATTGGATTGGACATCTGCAGAGTCAAAATTGCTCGTTGTGATTAGTCCATGACGCTCCTCTGTACAGTGTTGGTGCTCGTTACCAGTTCTGACATTCTGCCAGTGCATAATCTGCAGATGAAGTATATTAGTATTAGTTTCGAAAATAGGACTCAATGAGAATTGTTTTACATGTAGAGATTTTTGTTTTCTGCCTACTGTTCTTCAATGTGATTAATAGGGACAAGGCTTGTAACTAGAAAAAAAGGGAAAGATATTCTCAGAAGACATATCTGTACAGGTAGAATGCACCTGAGCAAATAAAGATTTTACCGGTTTATGTATTTGAAATTCGAAACTTTTATTTTTCCCCTAGAGCTAACACAGGCATTGCGGCCGTTTTGAATTTTAAATATCGATAAATATTGGATAATTTTTCTCAATTACCAAGTTTTGTTGGATGATAGTGATTTATGTTCTTGATATGGAAAGGCATTGTTTAAAGGTGCCCTTGTTTAAATTTGGGCAAAAGTTTAAGTGTTTCAATTTCAAGGCTTGAGCTACCTTAAATAACATCAAACGCATATCTCGTACCATATAGTGGATTATGGAGACAGTAGTGACATATCATTTTCCCCTAATAAAATTGTCATCTTAGGTTTTGAATACATATTCTTCAAGCCAGCGTACAAGCATTTCTTAAGAACATCAAGACTCATTTTCATACGATGGAGATAAACTAATTTCCAATGTATTGTCGACCCTTGCGCAATCTTGAGCCACTTGTGACAGATGTTAACATTGCTGTCCCTGTGCAATGTTGCCTATGTTTTAGGTAAGTATAATAACGGTCAGTCCGATAGCCTTACTTTGAATATCAATAGTGACTAAAACCCCCTGCTGTTCGATCCTCGGCCAGCTGTGTCTTACTTACTGCTAGGCCTGGCGGCAAAAAAGTTAATTTGAAGCCTCTATCATTAATCTCGAATTTCGCCCACCGCGAACTTTCTCTTCAAAATACCATGGTGAACACCCTCCATACAGCTACTCCAATGTCTTTAAAACGGGGAAAAGACCATTTCATTGGACCATTAATAAAATGGCCTTGCCTTATTTGGTTATGCTGACAAAAATCCACAATTGTTATGCCTCCAATCTCATCCAAGAAAGAATAAAAATATCCGTCAAGCATTCAACATATAACTGTTACAAGAATGTAGGAGGAGACATTTTAAATATGTGGGAATGTGTTACTTCTGTTCTGAATAATATTTCACCAGCCATCAGATGGCTGGGGATAATGTAACAGACTACAAACTTGAAGCCCTTGTGTTGGGTGATGTTAATGGAACGTGCGATATTTCAGTGATTATTGATAATCGTTTTAAAAGTGGGAGATGAAAAGGGTGTTTTCTAATGTTCGGTTCGCTGATGTAAAGCCCCTTCACCAACACCTGTGGCTGGTCATATTTTCCGAGATTTTATGACGTCTTATACATCATGCTGTGCAAAGCAAACAATAAATTTGCGAATCACTTCGCATAAACGGGACAACAAATTATGAACATGTCACTGGGGATTGTCATCGAGATTAAAATAGGGGAAAAGGTATTTCATATTATTCTGTTCATTGTAATAGTGGCATATAGCTACCAGCCATCACCAAAGAATTTGTACATATTAAATACCTCTGCTCACAAATGTTATGCACTATGTCTTTCCCTGCGCCAACGGGACAGATATTCGGACTTTCAGGTGTCGTCGATACCTTTCCAGTCTACAACTTGTGAGGCTCATTTAAAGCTCGTGGTGTAAGAAACAATTTCATCGTCTTAGTTATAAAAATCGAAAATTCCATTTTTTTTCCATATGGAGTTTACACGGATGACGACCGTTTTGAATTTTCAAATGTAGATATTCGACACTACCTGTTATAAGCAGTTTTATAGAGTCATATTCCTAAGGCAAGTTCTTTCATTTTCAAACGTATCAGTTGACTTTTTGGATTTATCACAAGTGGGTGCTCAAGCCAAACATTCCACATATCGGATTCGTCGATCATTTCCTAAAACACGCCGTGGAAAACAACCGAAGACACCAAATCATCAAAAACACCACATAATTTATCCGGAAAATTGAGACAATCAAAACTACGGAACATGAAATATTAGTCACAGTAGACGTGGTGTCCGTGTACGCCCACACACAATACAACGTAGGCAATATCCAAAGCGTTAGACGCGAAGCGATCCCCAACAACAACAACAACAACAACAACCATAGACAACAATAAAAATGCCACCAACAGAATACCTGCTTGCCATGCTAACGCTTATTCTTAAAAACAACTCATTCGAATTCGACAACGAATTATATAGACAAATTTGTGGTTGCAGCATGGGCCCCCGCCTCACCAGAAACTGCCGGCATTACATTTCATGAAACGGAAATGAAAATAATACGTAAACACAAATTGAAAATGACAGTGGTCTTCTTTTGAAGAAAACAAGAACTGAACGCATTGATATGAAGAACTAATCAAACGCACCCTACCTTCAATTTTTCGTTTGTTCGTTTGAAAGCTGGACTCAGGAGATAACTTACCTCAACTTAGTGATATGCAAAGGTCAACGGTATGACAGTGAGAAATTACTGGACATTGAAACACACATGAAAACCAGATATACATTTCTATTCCTACATAGAACATCATGCAATCCGAGTTTACTGATCTTATCATTACTCACACACATGGTGATTTGTAAACACAGTGGGCGTGTAGCAACAGTCTAGATTTGGTGGATTTAAGCATCATTTTCCGGATTGCCGACGTACAACAGCTGGTGTAACATTGGACTGTATGGGTGCATTAATGCTGAGAGAGAGAGAGAGAGAGAGAGAGAGAGAGAGAGAGAGAGAGAGAGAGAGAGAGAGACAGACAGACAGACAGACAGACAGACAGACAGACAGACAGAGTTTGCTTCTCACAACAGCCAAATAGCCTAGTGTTTCAACACCAACAAGAATGTGTAGTATTGTATTACATGGACGCGTTGCATCAAACCAACATACCCTTTTTCAATACAATAGTTCTTACCAAAGGTGACATGAAACCCCACCTCATACTGTATATTTTCATAAAACAGAGATCTCAAGTTTAGTGTGATAGCAATTTACTGAAAGGATGAAGGGGTATATCTTTTGTGTAGAAAACCTCAAACCTTGATACTACTTTATACAATGCAATATCTCATTTAAAACTACCGTATACATAGAAAAAGAACAATTTCACGCAATTTACGAAATAACGTATACTGTAACAGATTTACAAAATATGACGTGCCTGCATCAACTGTTTTGTGTACCCGAAAGCCAAGTAATGGTACATGAGAGACGTCACGGTCGAAATTCACAATTACGTAGAAATATGTGACATCTTTATCGCATAAATATCGATTAAGAGCAGACAGTTGAACTTAGTCAAATTCGATAGTGGTAATGAAAGTATCGAGCATGCGTGAGGTAAATTCAGAGAGCAAATGCAGTGCACAGTCTTTTTTTACTAACTGTTCAAAGATATCACTGAACACGTCCCTCAAATAGAAATATTATATTGACAGTAATTTAATTCCAAACAAACTAAAAAGAAGAACTGAGGTAAGAATTATGGGTCGAATTTACCACAAACGTATTTGGCACATCTAACAAAAAGTAATACCTATTATAATAAGTGAGTGTAGGTTTGAATGTACTTCTAAAGGTTTTCAAAGCGCTACATGTGAGATTTAAATAACATGTAAGTGTTTGATTTCGATACTGCAATATCACAAATTCAAGATTATTTGAAATCATGTTCGAATACGATGATCACTCACGATCTTCACATTCAATAGGAAGGAAATCCGAATAAATACGTTTGCGAATTGTTTTACCAAATAACCTAAGGCAGTAATTTGTCACTAACACAAACATTTGTGATGATGTGAAGAAATCTGAATGAGGCCATATTGGACACGTCACTCTGAAACAAATTTCATAGTTCTAAATGAAAAGGGTTCAACCTTCATTATCAGGACCTTTTGCGTTTATTCTTTTAAAGACGATGCGGACGGAAGGATGACACAAACACGTTATTAATGATTTAATAAATGACATACTGTAATGCCTTAAGTTTTAGAAAAATATACGTAAAGTTGGGACTCAGTTTCCAGGATGAGAGAGTCACAGTCTTAAATTTCTCACATCGAACATATATTTTAAACTTGTACCAAGTGACACGAACAGGATTTTAAAATGTTGATTTTTTAATTTGGGTTAAGCTGTAATAACTCCCACTTTCTTAAATAAAGATTATGCTGACGTATAAAATGCTTGCACGTCAGCATCATCTGTAATTTAAGAAAGTGATGTAATGTATATATGAATAGGTAATGCTGCATGATGTTTCAATGTGACAATCAAGGTGGCAATAAAAGTGCCGACAATGGATATAAGTTTGCAGAGTCAACAAATTATGAAGAGTCAGCAATTCGTTGAATCACTAGATTCTGTGTCATTAGACTACAATGTGTATTACCTTCAGAATGAAGGTAGATTACGTAAGAAAGTAAACTTTAAATTGTGATAAGTGAGAAATGAAATTTGATCAGGCGGACACGGTGATAAGTGAGCTTAAAGGTCGGGTAATCGATTCCAGGGATTGTGTATGTTCTAGTCTGTAAGAGGGTTATAAAGGTGTCGTAGCCTTTGTTTTCCATCGAGATTGTAATCTGGCAAGACAATCTGACGCCTGACCCATGCCTTTAAGTTGTAACTCGAGTTAAATTCCCGTGCTGTAAATAAAACCAATCAAACTCAACTCTACCGGCGTGTTCTTCCTCAATTACACAACTATTACGCAGTATTAAGGTCCCATGGTACCTGTAATATCTGGTAAGGACTGGACAATATACGAATACAATTTGCAACGGACAGCTTGAGGCTATTCCCCAGTATTAAAATCCCAAAGTGAAGCTAAACAGACTTGCGACACTATGTAACTGTTTCCGTCTCCATCTGAATCAAATCAGAATTTGCTTCGAAATCATTCAGGTTGATAAATCAAGGGAGCTGCTGCAGATAAAACGTATAATCTGCAAGCTGATTAGAATTTTGTTGCGATCTAATATCTTACGTATCTGTTTCAATTCTACAGTGGTATGATTTGAGCTGCCCTATCACAAGTAGAAGATGAGTGTCTTGTGGAAACGCATCTCTACGCAGACATCTAGGCTATGGTAACATATTACTAATGCATCAATATGCCATAATATTAGTCAACTTAAATTTCGTGCGTTTTAGGAGAGTTCCATCAACCGCTTAACGAGACTGAAGTTTTAGTTAATTACCTCCTTTCGTTGCAGCCATTGTTTCTGGACATACAAGCCAACAGACACGATGCATAACAGCACACAACCTTGAAATATAACCCGGTAAGTGCGTTGAGACATGTTCTATCCTTGTCGTATGCTTAGAAATGTCTGTCTTCTATATTTGCATGCAGCAGACAAGAATGTCGTCACCAACAGATTTCGCCGACACAGACCAATCGATGTGCACAGATGCTGTTGTACTATCCATATGTAATCTCCTTTTTGTGAAAAGGTTTCCCTTTTAACGCCTGAAATTTTATGTCATTTTACTTTTCAACATAACTCCTGATCTGTGACACAGGGTGACAGAATGAGACAGAGATGATGATAGAGACGGAAAAACAAAAATGCAGACACACTTAGCCAAAAGTTAGGGATGTTGGACTACGGTTATAAAGCATTAAAAGAACAAATGCAAACAAGATATGCATATTTTCTTTTGAAAATAATCTATAAAGTTTTTGTAAATGCGAAAGCATTTCCTAAGACCTGACAATATGGACAAAAGTGCTTAAAACTGAACACACCTGTTTACAAAGCAGTGGCCAGCAAAATGAGAACCGTGTATATAAACCTTGTGAAAATGGAACAAAGCCTAGGTATGGTTTCAATAGGTTTGTAAATGCGACGTATCAAATGATTAATAAACATTATTTGAAAAAGCAATAGTTGGTACGTTTTTCTCTGCCTGCTGCCATGTTGCCCCTGGGCCCAGTACTAGGTAACCTTAGCGTATACGCTCATCCAGAGGTTACTGTGCTGTCAACATTAGAACTTGACGTCAAGATGAGTTTGTCCTGAGGTCCCGCATGAAAATAGTCAATAAATCGTGTTGAAATAATGAAACATCACTCCGAAAGTTATCCTTAACACCGTGAGTATTATTTTCGAAAAATGGGAGTTAGTGAAAATCAAGTATTTTCCAATTTAAATTTCATAAATCAGTACAGTTGATCAGATTTCAAATATTTAATAAACAAATAATTTAATTACAAATGCACTCACTTGGTTTTCCAATATTTCCCTATAGAAATGGCATTTTTTAAAAAGTTGCAGTGAATGACTGCTGTGTGATTTTAAATTTTCCGAGAATGAAATCTACTGAATGTTTGGCTTGTCACTGAAAACTACCTTTTAGTTGACAGAAAAAACTGGAATAATTAAAATCCTTGAAAATTTGTCTTCAAACAAAGAAATCGAAATATTTTGTCTAAAAAAACCACAAATTGTACGCATACACTGAAATTGATATTTTTTTTTTATTTTATACATATCAATGTGAGACCTATTTTAAACTTCCAATCCAGTAAGAAACAAATACTTTGGCAAATTTTGTTGGGAGGGGAGAATGAGGGCAAAGGATTTGTTGCCTGCATTCTTTTGAAAAGAAAAATATGGGGCAAAGAATTCGTTGCGGTCATTTTTTGAAGGGGAGAAATTGGTTCAAACTTGACAGGTCTGAAGAAAGAAGGCTCTTTTTGGTTGGTAGGTTTAAAAATACGTGTCATTAATAGTCTTATCGAGGACTAATGACGATGTGACAACACTCCATCACTCATCAGTAATCTACACTCAATGAAAAAGCGAAATATTCGATGGCAACTGTATGACGTCTAGAATGGCATAATAACTTTATTACACTAAGACATTTTGATCGGTTTTAGAGACAAATTGATAAATAAAGCACAAATAAGCCATATGTGTGTGTGTAAACTTATACATCTTACCGAAATACCCGATACAAATTGATTTTTGTGCAGTTCACACTATACCGTTTGACAAATATCAAATTTGAAACCCGCAAAAATGTGGGGAAGTGATTAAGTTATTTGTAGTTCTATTTGCTGCCGTGCTGAGTTCAAAACTTATTCCTTTAAAGATAACTTTAAGATTGTCTGAAGAAAACATTTTTTGCTGACCCAGTAATGAACTCACACAATGATACGCTTATCAAAGGCATCAATAAAAACTATAGAGTCAAAAATTTGTTATTTGCTGCAAGATGCGAGGTGAATTAGTATAAATTTATGCAAATGATATTAATGAGCATTGTTAAGGTATTTAAATTATATGGTCATAATTCATTATCAATGAGGAATATTGATGTAAATCGCATCTTGCATGGTTTACTATCAGTAAATACAAGAATTATTGTCCTATTATATCTCAAAATCTCATACTGCAAATGTAACTACACTTTAGATATATATGTTCAAAATCACTTTTCAATCCAAGTCTTTTGTTAAAGTTTCAAGAAAACGGCAGTTATGTAAGGATATTATAAGCATATTCCCGTGAATTTAAATGTTTCGCATCAAGCTGGTTTCATGAAAGAGTCTCCTATTTTCAGTGGCACAGGTGCTGTCCGGCGTATACTTCAACGTAAGGTAGCATGCGCTCCGAAAGTGGAAAGACTTAACCTTGCACTCAAACTTTCCGGAACGAATCGTTCAATCACTTTCTTTCTAAATGAAGAATAAAACTCAAGGTTCACTGTGTAAAGTTTTGTACTACAGAAACAAATTATCTAATATTAACCGAAAACTTAAGGAATTAAGCATTTTCTGCTGCTAGGATTTATTTATCTGAGCAGGTCCGAAGGAATATCCTCGGGAAGTTTAACGATGCTCCTGATATTGTAGTTTGTTCTTCCATTTGCGACTCTGTTGGCCATCACAAAGCTGGACCAGTTTGAGTGTGTCGTGGCGACAAATACTGCTGCTCCTACAAGTAAAAACGTAATGTTAGCCATGATAGTGAATAAACACGATTGGAACTAATCTGGAATAATTGGATCTTCATGTTTTTCAAATTTCGCAAAAGTTTTAGATGCCCTGTAGCTGAATGATGTAATATTACAAATTACTCATAAAAACAAGTGAGTAAATTGAAAACAAAAGCAGATGACCTTACATTTGTAGATCAAACCGACATCACTTCACCATCAAATTATCCCAAATTAGGTCAAATCGTGTTAATATCAAATTATTTTATAAAACTATATCGGGACTATAGAAATTAATAGTAAGGTGTGACAACATTGTTATGGTAGATAATACATTTACGGTTCGGCAGCAATAGTTGCTCATTTACGGGCCTCCGAATTAAAAGACTTAAACTGTTGCTTCAATTTTCCGTCAGGATACTTTAAGCTACTCCCTTCCAAAATCAAGAATATGTCGGGTCAACATGCAAAATTCTGCACCACACATGTTACTCATGAGTAGAAAGGCGTCGAGGAAATTGTCTAGCGTCCCCAACGTTCTGAATACGCTATGTATAAGCCCAAAATAAAAAAAAACATCGTCAGTTCAGCAAACTAGCGTTTTAGAAAAATTTTGATACGTCGACAGACGCTATCTAGATCATCAAGGTGCGACAGGGCCTTAGGGAACTGGCTATATTGGGTTATCTGAGTTATCATATAACCATGACCAGAATTTTACAAATTATAGGAAAAACTTTAAAGTTTAGCAAAGGCAAATATATATTCTTTGCCTATGGTTTTAGGCTTTTTGGTGTGTGGAGCGACTGTGACTTTACGTTTATTCCGCCATGCATGTGGATATTGAAATATTTGTGTAAACCGGCTTTATTCACGGACTCACTGCACCTGGTTTTCGCAGATTTCAACATGCACAACAGATCCTCCATGAAGGACGCAAGAAAAGACACCGGGACTTATTAAATAGTCGCACTGGAAGAACTTTTTATGGTGCAATATGATATTACAACCGTAAGCGATCAAAGATTTCAAGTGCTTTAAAACTCTCCAGATTTCGATCGTTCTCGATCACCTTACGGGATGGAGCGAGGCGATCATTTTTTTGTTTGTTTACACCGAGAGTTTCCATGTCACCCGATGTCGTGCGTGCGGCATTGCTGTTCAGCCAAGCACTCACTACCTGTTCGGTTGTAGGTTGTACCGTAAGAACAGTAGAACATTCCAAAAATTTACAAGACCTTTAATGGAGTAATCACGGGAAAACATAACAAGATTCAACGTATTATTTCCGCATTTAGCAAGGTGAAATATCCTTGTTCCTCAAAGCCCTTCAATGTTTTAGTCGGCAACTTTGCATCTCGATCGTAGGTGGAGAGCGATAGCCATTTCGTTTATTTATTTTGTTAGGGCCAACTATCAAACTGCAAGTACCGTGTTGGATTGACCCCTCATGACCCTAACTAGATATTCAGAAGATCGCCCTCTACCTTTCTTAAGACCCTCTGACACAAAGGTCAAGATACTTCTTGGTAAAACAATTAAAAGGTTACCGTCAGATTAAATTACGCCTACGCATTTGCTTCCATTGTCTTAAAAGCAAGTAGACATGTCACGCTGATCTGACAAACACTCAAGCCAAACGTAGAACTGTAGGCGCAACAAGATAACTTGATTTCCTTTATGACTTGTCAAATATTTAGAGGGCATTTTTGAATGTAGTGCTTAGATATTCTTATTATAATTTAGTTCTTTTCTTCCGTTTATTTTGAACTCGATTTATCATATTGGCCTACCCATGCTAATATAGCTGCATCCTGGTGACATTTACCGAAAATATCAGCCGTGATAAACGGGAAACGTCTAGACATGCCCGATATGAGCGTGGGTCTATGATCGTGTTTACTATCAGCCACATAAATCCTGGAAGCTTCATCATAACAGAACTCACTCATGGAAATTTCTTGTTCTACAAGGGACAACAAGTAGTAATCTTCGAGTAGTGTCTGGTATTTCGTTGAGCCAAGAATATCGCCTGATGTAAAGATGCTTGCTCTCGGTATCAGCTTGGACAAAATATCCACCATTTCCTGGAAAGATCACAAAGAAAAATGTGAGAAGGCTAACATCACGAATGTAATATGACTTCGGGAAGAACAAATGTAGGATGTACAAAAATGGAATATCACTTAAAAAGTCAAAGAATTTAACGTTTGTGTCTAAACAAAACGACCAATGCAATAATCCACGACCTTTTTGAGTGCAATGTACTTACAGACAGAGAGTTAGTGGTTTTGAAAGACTTCCAAATGTCATGTCGAATCGAATGAAGAAAGGGCCATTACAATAAGGTTTCAAAGATTTTTCTTAAATGCCTACTATCAGTTTGCTGCTAATTATCGACTATCTGACTTAGAGGGCCAACAACTGTAACTTTGATGGAATTTAATGTATTTAATTGGGGTTTTTTTGTCGAAGACAACAAGTGTTTTTTTGTCCCTTGAATCAGTGGACGAAAGGACTGTGGTTAAACATAATCTGTGGTTATATATAAAGTATAAAGCTAAACAAACACGACATATTGTTGCCATACACATTGTTATCGTTGACTTGTCCGAATGAAAATTTAGGTGATTGAATATAGAAGTATTGAGGTTATTTTGGCAAGTCTAACTACATGCATTTTGACAATACAACTGAAAAAAACAACAACAATAAAAACTATTTTAAGGGACAGAGCAGAACCGGAGCGTCATTAAAGAATATCTGGGTTGATTGAAATAAAATATGATCATTCTGTAATGTTGTATCTTGTGCGACTTACCAATGCCCACAGTGGACAGGCCAAATAGATGCACTCTATCTGTTCAGATTTCATCAGATTAGTTACAGCTTCAGCTGATATTTCTGCAAATTTCCTTATCACTTTTCGTTGCGAAGCACACTTATGTTCCTTACTTTCACGGCCAAAGAAACATCTACAAATAATATCGAAACCGAACTATGTTAGTCTGACAATCTTTCTGTATTTCAAATATATCAGTTTGATCTGAGATAGTTTGCACTGATCGATTTCTGTAACAGTTTCGTATTTTTCGATTTCATATTGTAGGTATATCTGTTTATGGCAGTTCGCCCTTTGAAAATGGAAGACATTTCCTCAAACTTACATCAAGCAAACTTTCAACCATTTTCTTTTAGGACCAAGACCAAAGATTTGGGCACAAATTTTTGTTTGGCTACCAATTCAAGTGTAAATCAATCAATCAATCATTAAATAACTATAATTACTCTGCAACCATTGCATGGTGCATTGTGGAAATAACCCATTCACAAAAATTGATTGGACGTAATTTATTTGGAAAATCTGTTTTAATTCTTTACAATGGAAATGAGTTACTTAACTATTTGATCTTTCTGTCCATTAGAGAAAGCTACAGAACAGCTTCACTTTGGATACCAGCGCCGTTTTACGTATAGACACTCCCTCACGGGTGCAAAAGCTAGATTATCGGATATTGTTATCAAGAGTATGCAGGTTAACTTCACTTTTGCAAAGGTCTAATCATGCTCCATGCTAACTTTGAGTACGGTTGATGACCAGTCATTTAATGCCAATTTATAAAAAGAAAAAATGAATCATGGATAACTATGAGTAAGAGTGACTGTTTTATGGAGTAATAATTACTGCTTTCAGATACGATACAGAAAAGAATCGTGTTACATACATAATTTCCGCTGTTTTGTTTCTCCAATGGTATGCTAGATACTGTTTTCCTTGGCAAATCTTCTTTGTGAGATCACTGACTATACGTACGATGTTCGGTGCTGGCACTAGATGCTTGTCGACGAGATGCTCTATTAGACCTATTTGTTCAGTGTTATTGAATTTTATGTTCATCAAACTATCTATGGAGAGTGCAACACAACTTTCATCTTTTGTCAATGACGGCATCTTATCTACTTGCGTTTGTTCCAAATATGTTACTTCATCTTCACCTGGTAAATCGACGTCGACCATATCAGTATAGATCAAGTTCTTAACGTTTTCATATTTCTCCCTTTCCCCGGACCAAAGAACGACTTTGGTATTGTTGCGATTGCATACCCTTTTAAATGCTCCAGTCGTAGCAACTGGCACCACCTGGGACAAAATATCAGCGTCGAATGTAACATTAAACGGCCTAAGATGCTCTCTAGTGTACCCATTAACATGCCCACCAGAAAGGAAAAACGGAGTCATCACCAAGGTCCGATTTGTCAACACTGACATTATGATGGCTTTTTTGAATCTCCGGTATTGGTGATTGGCCCCTCCAAATGGATTTGGTTTGACGGGTAACAAATACCGATTTGAGTAGATCTTTTGTTTACTTTTTGTGGTTGATTTTTTCTGATTCATTCGGACATTTTCCCTCCGTTCCTGGACAGCTGTAGGTTCAAAATTGCTCTGTTTGACTGGTCCATGACGCTCCTGTGTATAGTGCTGGTGTTCGTCCCTAGTTCTGGCATTCTTCCCGTGCAGGGGCTGCAGATGAAGTATCTTAGTATTAGTTTTAACGATAGGATCAATTAGAATTGTTTTATATGTATATATTTGTGTTGTCTGCCTTCTCTTCTTCAATGTGATTCATCGGAACAAGACTATTAGCTAGAAATAATGGTAAAGATGTTCTCAGAGAACATACCTGTCAAGGTAGAATGCATCCTGGGGAAAAAGGTCGGACTGAGTCTCTAAAACTTTTACAGTGAGTAAATAATATGAAAATCGAAAATCGAAACTGTTATTTTTCCCCTAAAAATAACACAGGCATTCCGGTCGTTCTGAATTGTGAGTATAGATAAACATTCAACTTGGATAATTTCTTTCTAAAGGAGCAAACTTTGCACAGTAACCGTTGATTTATGTTTTGATATCGAAAGAGAACTTTTCAAGTTCGTACGCACTTCGAAAGTGAAAGAATTAAACTTTTGCTCAAACTTTCCCCAATGAAACTTTCAACCATAGTCTCACCAAATCAACAATAAACATCGGGGTCACCATGACCTTTCAATTTCGAGGCGCTAACTACCATATCGTACGCATATCTCGTACCCGGGCCTACGGGGTATTACAGAGACATGTATGACAGATCATTTTCGCCATATGAACATATGAAAACATATTCTTCAAGCTAGAGTAAATGCACTTCTTGAGAACTTCAAGGCTCATTTTCACACGTTGGGGTTAAAGTAATTTCCAATGTATTGTTGCCCCTTGCGAAATCCTGATCCACGTGTGACAGATGTTAACTTTGCTCTCTGTATGCGATATTGCAAATTTGTTAGATACGTGTAAAGTTTTCTCTGTATGACTAAATATTTAAATTTGCGACTGAAAACTTGAATATTCATTTCGCAAAGAAACGCTACATGTCAATACATACGTTCACTATTTTGATCGGCTGATTCAGACTTGACTGCTTTGAATAAAACAGCACGATAATCGTGTTTTGCAGATGCCTTCATATGAAATTTGTGTCTTTAATAAAACTTACAGCACTTGTAGGTTGTAGCACGTGTTAGAATTTTCTAAAATTATGCAGATCACTTGCAGGTCACTTTTAGCACGCCAAAGTGATGTTTATTATTGAAATGCTATTTATCGATTTCACTTCTTCCTTTCATTTGGCCAGCTACCCGCACATTATCAAAAAAGACAATTACATTAAATAAAAAATGTGTGTCCTCTTAAATATTTAGATAAACGCTATCATTATTCATGCCATGTCGATTTGATTTCTGTAGTTGCTGAACTTTAGTATCTAATTCCAGAAACCAGAAGGGTTTCCTATATTTGGTTCAGTTCAATGATAAAGTATTTCGCACCTTGCCTGGACAATGATCAACTTAAAAATGATCAAATGACTTGTTTACGCAGGAAATACTGTTTTTACAAACTGTACATAAATAAAGAGATAAACCGCATAACAGTGATTTTGATATATCAATGCACCGTTCAATTGTGAAAATAGTTTCTTCCTTCAAGGGATTTTCGTTCAACATGGAAATAACGTATATGATTATCATTTTTCTGTACATCCCAAACTTTTTCAGTGAAAATAATTTAATTGGGGCATTCATGAATATAGATCGCTAATGGGATTATTTATCGTCGAGGCAAGAGACATTTGGCCTCCTGACGGCGAGAAATGGTCACCCACCCTCGGGCACATGTTCCTATGTTTGGACTATAAAATATAGTGTTCTTGAAGGCTTTTAAGCTTTCTCGTCCAGGGCGACCTATAGCTATAACCGATGTAACGATCTACCAAACAGTTCACAAAAGAAGAAGTGGTCGCACTCTTTAATTAAACTTACTGAAGTTAGGCATGAAATAAACGGCGAGCGATCTATTTTCGTGGGCTTTTCTCAATGAAGTCAATATGACCATGAAAGTCTCTTGAATCGGTAACATAATAAGAGGAAGTGACAAAAGATTGAAAGATTTATGTGTAAAATGAAATTTTGACTGCAATATTCTCATACAACATTATATGTATGGCAATATTGGCAGAACCTACAGCCCAAAAACCGCTGTAGAACATTGTGTTTATTAAAAGTATATCTTCTCGAAAACGTTACGTTCGATGGTTCGTAAAATAGTGCGAGAGAGAGAGAGAGAGAGAGAGAGAGAGAGAGAGAGAGAGAGAGAGAGAGAGCTGGTCTGGTGTTTGGACACCAACAAGAATGGGTAGTACACATGGTGGCGATGCACTTACCAAACACACTGTTTTCAAAACACTATTTCTTAACAAAGGTTACATGAAACTCCTGCCTCATACTACATATTTCAGTAACATCATTTTTCAAAGTGTTGAAAACGGAGAGGAAAAAGAGTCAAGAAATCGGATGTTTAACATAAATTTACACTTCTGTCTCACTTGACTTGCGATCGAACACAAACAATCTTTTAACCTTAGGTTAACAAGCCAATGAAAATTAATCAAATCTTTCCACTGGAAGGTGCCCTTGTTGAAAATTTGGGCAAAAGTTTAAGTGTTTCATTTCAATGCTTGAGCTACCTTAAATAACATCAAACGCATATCTCGTACCATATAGGGGATTATGGAGACAGTAGTGACATATCATTTTCCCCTAATAAAAATTGTCATCTTAGGTTTTGAATACATATTCTTCAAGCCAGCGTACAAGCATTTCTTAAGAACATCAAGACTCATTTTCATACGATGGAGTTAAACTAATTTCCAATGTATTGTCGACCCTTGCGCAATCTTGATCCACTTGTGACAGATGTTAACATTGCTGTCCCCGTGCAATGTTGCCTATGTTTTAGGTATGTATAATAACGGTCAGTCCGATAGCCTTACTTTGAATATCAATAGTGACTAAAACCCCCTGCTGTTAGATCCTCGGCCAGCTGTGTCTTACTTACTGCTAGGCCTGGCGGCAAAAAAAGTTAATCTGAAGCCTCTATCATAAATCTCGAATTTCGCCCACCGCGAACTTTCTCTTCAAAATACCATGGTGAACACCCTGCATACAGCTACTCCAATGTCTATAAAACGGGGAAAAGACCATTTAATGGGACCATTAATAAAATGGCCTTGCGTATTTTGGTTATGCTGACAAAAATCCACAATTGTTATGCCTCCTATCTAATCCAAGAAAGAAAAACAAGATCCGTCAAACATTCAACATATAACTGTTACAAGAATGTATGAGGAGACACTTTAAATATGTGGGAATGTGTTACTTCTGTTCTGAATCATATTTCACCAGCCAGCAGATGGCTAGGGATAATGTAACAGACTACAAAGCCCAGGTGTTGGTTGATGTTAATGGAACGTGCGTGATTTCAGGGATTATGGATAATCGTTTTAAAAGTGGGGAAATGAAATGTGTGATATCTCATGTTTGGTTAGCTGGTGTGTAGCCCTTTCACCAACACCTGTGGCAGGTCATATTTTTCGAGATTTTATGACGTTTATAACATCAGGATGTGAACAGCAAACGATAAAATTTGCGAATGGCTTCGCATATAGTGAACAACAAATTACGAACGTGTCACTGGGGATTGTCATCGAGATTAAAATTGGGGAAAAAGCTATTTCATATTATTCTGTTCATTTTAATAGTGGCATATAGCTACCAGCCATCACCAAAGAACTTGTACATATTACACTTGGCGCACGAGTTATTGGAACATCAAATTAGGTAATTACCAAGCAACTTGGCTGAGTACTTTGCTATTTGACCTGGCATTTACCTAAACAAGAGTCTGTTTTATGGTCTGAAGACTAATAAGAAATCCATCAAACTAAGCAGACAGCTCTTCCACTGAGTAAACTGATACGCCTACAGTGGAAAAAGCATGTTCGACTTGCAGCTACATGTAGTTGATGGGAGTATTTTGAAGGGGGAATAAAATGTTGTAAAGTGTAAAACACGATTTGCCGCTGTCATTTTGTATCCTGTCTTTGTATATATGCATATTATTACTAGTTTTGGAATCACAATTACATACATTGAAGAAACAGTGACTGTCAAAGCAACCATCCAATCATATAATAAAAATGGACTGTTCCATAAACGTGGGTGGGCTTATGGAAGGTGGTCAATTTGATGAGTTTTGTACACTCTAGATTAATACAAGGGATGCTGCAATGTTTCAATTCCAAATAACATACAGAGGCAAAACCTGTCAGGTTCAGGCCCAGGACACAAAATGAGTACAATAGATTGTGTTTTACATCATAATATTTTTCCCCCTTTTCACAATTTGCCCATGAACTAGATCCCAGTTGAAAATGGGTTGTTCCTGTGTAGGCATATCAGTTTACTCAGTGGGAGCTGCCCTCTGAGTTTGGTGGATTTCTTATCAGTCTTCAGACAATAAAACAGACTCTTGTTTAGGTAAATGCCAGGTCAAATTGCAAAGTGCTCAGCTAAGTTGCTGGGTAATTACCTAATTTGGTGTTCCGATAACTCATGCCCTCGCTGTAAATACCTCTGCTCACAAATGTTATGCACTATGTCTTTCCCTGCGCCAACGGGACAGATATTCGGACTTTTATGTTTCTTCGATACGTTTCCAGTCTACAACTTGTGAGGCTCATTTAAAGCTCGTGGTGTAAGAAACAATATCATCGTCTTAATTATGAAAATCGAAAATTACATTTTTCCATATGGAGTTTACACGGATGACGACCATTTTGAATTTTCAAATGTCGGTAAATGTGAGGTTATTTGTTTCTCTTGCACCACACTTTGCTCGGTCACCCCTGA